>APFE030921141.1:0-17195 GCA_000404065.3 Pinus taeda
TAATCAGAGTTGTATCAAACTCTCTGAGAATCCAGTATTTCATGACAGGTCCAAGCACATCGATATCTGGTATCATCATCTTCGAGACTGTCTGGTGAAGAGGATCATGTTGCTTCTGTATGTTTTGACCGAGGAACAGGATGCAGATATTTTGACTAAGGCATTGTCAAAATGCAAATTCAAGTTCCATAGAGATAAGATTGGGGTGATAGATAACCCCTTTCTTGTTGAGGGGGAGTGTTGAAAATAGCAACAAGAAATGCTAAATATAGAAATGCTAAAAATAGCATTGTTATAAATAGCATTTCAGGATACATTCCAATTTTAGTTAGTCCCTGAACTAAAATTGAGAATTAAAATTCGAAGTTGATCTTAGCAGTCGTTTGAAAAATAATTAATTAATACATCTTGAGTTAATTAGTTGGAGAAAATCAAACATGAAGTCTATGTGAAGACATGCAATAGTTCTCCCTTTGATTGATCCCTTAATTAAAGTGATCAGGATGAGTTGTACTTTGAGTTGTAATTTTTTAGCTCAGTTAACTGAGTTAAGTCTAGTTAGATTAGTTCCAACAAATTGTGGAACTGATTGTGAGTTTAGCTAGTTAATGCATGCATGCATGTAACTACTGTACTTCTATTTAAGTTTTCAAATGGCGCTATTTGGGAGGAGGGGTCGGGCTGCCAACCTCGACCCCTAGTCACCGCTCTACCACATGACCCTTGGTGTATAAGGAATGGGGCCTAAGGACCATCCCTGACCCCTGGTCACTTTTCACCCACACAACCACCGGGGTACAAGACCAGAGCACCAACAGAGAGGGGCATAGCCTGGCTCTAGCCCTGGTCATATGAACGCCACAGAATGTCAAATTTAATATGGAAAATGCTAATGGATAAGGTTCTTGGTACTAGCCCCAGGTCCAAGTCATATACCACGGCACCAAACCGTGGAAAAATCTTGGGGGAGGTCACTTACGAAATGGGGTCAGCCCCAAGCGTTATGGCCACCCAAATGAGCACGGCCTATGGAGTTTAAGGGGCCCTATGTGAAGGGCAAGTTGTTAGCCTGACCCTCAATCCTGTGGCACTTGATAAGACCACACGCTCGAGTTTTAAGGGCTAGGCAGGCAAGGGCAGGGGTTAAGGCCCAACTCGTAGCCTTATGTGGCCATATGACCCAAATGTTCGATCTTAAGGGGTTATTGGCTAATTTAAATTTCCAACAAATTGCACTGGTGAAGAGCGAATTTGTGCGAAAAACAAGGTGTATTATTAGGACAATTAGACTGTTGGTCCAATTTGTAGGACAGTTAACAACAAAACTCAAAGTAGAGCTTGAGGAGCCATATATTTTTTAGTTTTTGACTAAATTGAGCTCAAGAAGAGTCTACCTAGGGGTTTTTGGATATTTTGGATCCAATGGTGACCTCTAATTGCTGATTCAAGCACATCTAAGGAGTATTTTTGCGAGTTGAAGACCAAGGGTGTATGGATCAATCAGGTTTTTGAAGCAGTTCTGGAAGATGTTTGAGCACAGAGAAGGCCTTGTAGGGGTTTTCACAACTTTAGAAGTCTACTGCAGCAATTGTTACATGCAGGGTTCAACTCAGGTTTAATTTTCTCACTATGTTATGTTGAGGAAGTTTTGTTTATGCTCTTCAATGTGGAATTGAAGTGCTCATATGCTCATGTAAGCTCATTTCAGTTGGAGTATAGGATCTTTGTAGGAGATGCATTGTATTGTTGCTTTATGTGAGAGTTCTTTGTAGGAGAACATTAACTTGTAGGGGCAATAGCCATATGTTTTCATCAGAAAACTTTTATGTACTCCTTTTTACACTGAATATATGGAGTGGTCTAGCTATGTTGGCAGGCCCTAAAATGTAGCCCAAGAGGGGTGAACTCCGTCAACAAATCATTTGTTATGCTCTTCATGATGCTTGTATGAGTTATGTGATATTATGTTGCTTATGTTAAGTTTACATGTGAAGACTAACTCATGACTTGAAGAGACGTTAAAAAAACATGTTTTGTGTGAAGACCCATTATTACCTTTCAAAGCATCAAAATAGTCCTTCTTTATTTGTCTGTTTTATTTTCAAGAAGAGGAAAACGATACCTCCTCCATTTTCAGATCATGCAAGATCGATCTTGGTGAATCTATTTGATATAGCTAAGTTATTGATGTTTATATGCTCATAGTTATTTGTAACTACTAATCAGTTTCATTTCAAGTTATATTTACAGTTATTCAAATGGTGAATACTTAATTGTACTAAATATAACAAATTTTCCAAGTATTGAGGCAAGTGTGGCATTGTGTGGAGGAGAATGAAAGCATCTTGTTTCGCACAATTAAAAAGATTTTCTCTAAATAGTACTGGAATTTCTATAATTTTCTGGGCATAAAAACAACCAATATTATCTCAAATAATATTGAAAAAAAAAATCTAAAACAAAAATAATCAAATTTTTTATGAACATCATTAAAGATATATCGTATTGTCAACGAGACTCATGAGTATTCAAAGTCTAGCAATATTATTCACTGACATAAATACGCGGTAAACGTGGGAATTTTATGTCAACTATTTGCAAGTAACTTCTAATTTGGTGTAAATTAATGCATTTCAAGTAGCAGTAACCCGCATCAAGTTGTGCCTTTTTTGGCAAAATGCAATGGAGAAATAAAGTGCCTGATTTTCAAAAGTTCTATATTTATAAGAAAATTTTGAATTCCTTTATTTGGAAACTGTAGTGTTCATAGTTTTTCTTACGTTTTTCACCATTTCATTCCTTTCAGACAAGTCTTTCCTTTCATCACTGATTATAAATGCACGGACTAGAGATCACAGATTATGAAGTATGATCACGACAAAAGTTCATGGGATCAAGAAGGGCACAAGGCTGTCGAGTGTAGAGGAAGACAAGAAAATTCCGATTTCATTTTAAACAACTATCACAGCTTTCGCTGCATCATTACACCCATCCCATTACCATTTTTATGTTATATTTCCATTTCAAGATATATAAAATGAAATGGTATGGATTTGTCGGTAGCGTGTTCGAATCTTGCTCCGACGAATTGCCTAACCTCCTTCATAACAGTTGTAACACATTATGTTCGGTCACGCATCCAAACCTTAACACTACATAAATTGAACTCTTAATATGAAGATGTATTAATATAAATTATTGTAAATGTATTGATTTTTTTGATATTTACGTTTATGAAATAAATTCTTATGAGAGATGTATTTGTTGAAAATAGCAACAAGAAATGTTAAAAATAGTATTAAAAAACTCTAATTTAAGTTGTCTTTCTAATTCTCATATCAATTTGTAACAATTAACTAAGTTAAGTTGACTTAGTTGGTTTAGTGAATTCCAGTTGGGAGTCTATTTAGATTCATGTAGGCCCACTTTGAGTTATTATTGAGTTGTAATTATTTAATTCAGTTTAAAGAAATTAAATTAAGTTAAACTAGTTCTAAGTGATGGAGAATCTAGTGAGAGGTAAAGTGAATTAATTTGGATTTAATTCACATGCAGTTTAACGAAATTAAATTCAGTTAAACTAGTTCTAACTGATGGAAGATGTAGTGAGAGGTAAAGTGAATTATTTTGGATTTAATTCACATGCAGTGATCAATCAGATAATTGATAATTCACTCATAAATAACTCATTCATGTTAGTTTTGAGAAAGACCCATTTGAGATTAGAGTTTAGGGACCATGTACTATTAGTTGTAAAATAATCTAAATTAAACACGTGATGCATGCAATTAGAGGAAGGCTTATGGATGGATTGTAATTTCCCAGTTAAATATGGGCTAATTCCATAGGAAATTTTGCAAAGAAATAGGAGCTTAGGAGACAACAGATTTGGCTAAGTATTTCCCTGAGTTGGTTTATGGAGGAGTGAGATTGATTGTACTTGTGGAGAGACTGCTCGAGTTGAACAAACATTGCATTTTCTTCTCAGATCTTCTAATTAATGCAATATATAGATAGCAGGGGTTTTTAGTTGTGGCTTTCCTCGGAAAATTAGTGTGTTATGTGATTGAAATTATTCATTTTTCTGCTTCGTGAATTCATCGATCAATTATTGTTTCTGTTGATGAGTAGAGTAGATTCAAGTCAATTGTTTTAACATATTACAATTTGTAGTTTGAATCTACAAGAAAATTCTACATGGTATTGGTGTTGAAATCACTGTAGAACAAGAGAATAAAAATTTTTCTTGCAGGAGAAATGAAATTTGCATAATCATACTTCAGAGCCAGCAGGATGTCGTTCTACGGATTGAGACTCAAATATGCCCTTGAGGGTAGTTCAAACTATATTGCTTGGAAGGACAAGATAGAAGCAGTGTTGGAAGACAACGGGCTAAATAAATTCATAGATCATGATACCTGAACCCTCCAACATCTGATTCTAAAAATCTAGCAAAGTGGAGAAAGTGTTTGGCAAAGACGAGAAGTATTATCCTAGAAGGAGTTCGATATCATATTGTCTCGAATTTCCACGGTAAGGAAACTCCATTTTCAGTGTGGAAGGCCTTAACGGACCTGTTTCAAAACAATAGTGACCACAGGAAGCTGACACTGAAGGACAAGCTTAGAAAGATCAAGATGGAGAAGGGTGACTCAATACCGAAGTAAATGACCAAGTTGATTCAATGTTGAGATGAGCTTGGAAGTGTCGGTGTTACCGTTGTTGAAGAAGATCTGGTGAGCCTAGCACTTCTAGGACTTCCCAAGAGTTGGCACAGGTACCAAGACTCAGTTAATGAGAGGGAGAAACTACCAGAGTGGGATCGATTATGCTCTGACTTGGTACAGGAAGAGATTCGGCGGAACGTCAGAGATGGGACCTCATCCAAAGAAATGGAAGAGGACTTTTCATTAGTCAACAAAGAAAAGAAAGACCAAGGAAAGAAGTCCCAAAGCGAGGAGGGTGGAAAAAATTAGGACTTGCCAAACATCAAGTGTTTTCACTGTCATGAGTTCGGGCACTATGCCACGAAATGCACACAGAATAAAACAAGCAAGAAGGAGCCTGCAGTAGTAGCAATAGGTGAAGCTCTAGATTCACAATTCGAACTTGATTTCACACTCATTACATCCATGGCATGCACTGTAATGGGAAGCATGTGGTATCTCGACAGAGGTGCCACGGGAGCTTCACTTAGGAAGCAATACCATAGCATGTGGGCTCATATTGGGGGGTATATATTGAGGAAAAAATGACATAATGTATTGGGGAATATATAGGGGGTAAAGGATTTTTATATTAGCAAGTATAAAAAATGGAGCTCAAAGTTAATGAAAAAATATAAAGGGGTATAAAAAATGCCAATGAAAAAATGGATACCTACAATATCTAGTGCAATTAGGATTTTTTAAATTGGGAAGGTGTATTAGGTTCATATTGATAGGGGGTTAAATAATGTGATTTTTTGAGATATATTCCAATATGTAGTCAAATTAAGAGTATTGTTTAATATGTCACAAACGCACGTGATATGTCATAGGTTCATTGAGTGAAGCCCCGTGAGAGGTGCCTCGGCCATATGACGGGGAATAGAGATCTCTTTAGTGACCTGTAGGAGAAAGACCTCAAACAAAACATAGAGTTTGGAGATCATATAAGATATAGCGTGAACGACATCGGTACTCTTACTTTTTAGAGGGAGTCTGACTCCCCTCTCAGAATCACATATCTGATGAATGTTCCAGGACTAGAGAATAATCTTGTTTATGTCGCGGTATTGGAAGACTGTGACTACGATGTGAGTTTTAGCAAAGGAAAAGTTTTCCTTAGCCAGATCGCCACATGACAAGTGAAATAGATAGGTGTGTGAGTCAAGAACCTGTATGAAATTAAGGTACAAGATGCATGCAAAGCCTTGAAGAGCAAGGCAAAGGTTAGAGACTTGGTAGTTGAGAGGTAGCATAAATTACCTCTCAACATGCAACCTTAGAAGCAACCTCAGCAAGTTGTGGAGCAACCACATTTGGAGAAGTAGAGAGGAGATCGAGTGGAGATATCCATTCAATTAGAGACCTCTAGTAGGGGGAATTTCAAGCCAAGTGGGTAGAAGGAGCAAATGCAACCATACATCCAGGTGAAATATGGGGCGATGTGAAGCAATAGTTCCAATAGTTCAGAAATTGGGCAGGATCCATTGAGGTGTTTTTTGTCTCATGGATCATTACCTTGCTACGGGGACCCACAATATTCAGTAGCAAGAGGATCAGTGTCACTCAGACACTGAGGAGTGTAGAGCAGTGTTGACAGCAAATCAGGGGGCTTAGTAGTAAAGTCAACAACAACACAATTTTCTTAGTGGATAGTTGCAGACACAGTTGATTCATTTTATTTTATTTGGATGCTTTTCAGTTGTAGATGTTGCAGTAGCAACAACAACAGTGACAATCGTTGCATACAGAACATTCCAAAGGTACCGGATTAGGATAGAGTTAAACCCATTTCTTGTTGAGAGGGAGTGTTGAAAATAACAACAAGAAATTTTTAAAATGGCATCAAGAAAAACCCTAATTTAATTTGTCCTTGAATTAAATTAGGAATTAAATTCTAATTCTAATTCTCATAGCAACTTGTAATAGTTAACTAAGTTAAGTTGACTTAGTTGGCTTAGTGAATTCGATTTGGGAGTCTATCTAGAGTCATGTAGAGTGATCCCTAAATTTTAGGGGCTCAGGTTGAGTTATTATTGAGTTGTAATTATTTAATTCAGTTTAATTGAGTCAAATTCAATTAAACTAGTTCTAATTGACGGATGAACTAGTAAGAGGTCAAGTGAATTAATTTGGATTTAATTCACATGTAGTGATCAATTAGATAACTGATAATTCACTCATAAATAACTCACGCATGTCAGTTTTGGGAAAGACCCAGTTGAGATTTGAGTTCAGGGACAAAGTACTATCAGTTGTAAAATCATCTAAATTAAACAAGTGACGCATGCAATCAGAGGAAATCCTATGGACGGATTGTGCGGTTATGGATAAGGAATTTCCCAATTAAATATGGGTTAATTCCTCAGGAAACTACACAAGGAGGTAAGAGCTTGGAAAACAACAGATTTGGCTAAGTATTGGCTTGAGCTGGTTTGTGAAGAAGTGAGATTGATTATACTTGTGCAGAGATTGTTCGGGTTGAACAAGCATTGTGTTTTCTTCTTAGATCTTATTGTTAATGCAATATACAGATAGTATGGGTTTTTAGCTATGGCTTTCCCCAGAAAATTATTGTGTTATGTGTGATTGAAATTCTTCCTTTTTATGCTTCATGATTTCATAGATCAATTATTGTTTCCGCTGATGAGTAAAGTAGATTTAAGTCAATTGTTTTAGCATATTACAATCTACAGTTTGAACCTACAAGAAAATTATACAATATTTTGATGCATGACATCACGTAGGAAATCACATAACGAACAAAAAGAGAAATGTTAAATATAGTTTTAACTATGCATTCACAAAAATATAGTTGAATTTATTAGTTCAACCTACTATTGTTTTTGAATCCAAATATTTTACAATGATTCCAAGTAGAAAAGAAAATATATTGTTTCTATGTCTGTTGATACCAATTCCACCTCTGTGATTGTTTTTCATGCATTGTCATACATCTGAAAGCTTATCGACGCATAATATTTTCTTCACTGCTTTCTTGCACATACCCACAGGCAACTCCACAAAGGAAAGAACAACCAAAGTGACCATAGCACATGTGCAACAAAAAACGACCACACATTTGGAAATAATATCACTGGCCACCTCAATAAACCACGCATGTTTAGTCGTCACCAAAGGCTAGTTACGGTCATTCACATGCTTCCAACTGAATTCCTCTCATGACATTACTATTGAAAGAATGGAATAGGTCAATTTTCTTTGAAACTCAACCTAAATCCTTCCTAAATCATCAAATTTTAATTCTCCAAGGGCAGATCACCAGTAAATTAAATATAAATGTGAAACTCGTAAGGCCAGAAAAAATTCCAACAACACTTTACATGACAAAGCACTTTAAAGACTTGAAATTTTTTTGGACAAATTCACTTAACATACCAAAATGATATGAAGTTTTGAAAAAAATTCAGAGAATCTGAAATAAATGAGACAAATATATTTCAAATTTGACAACATATGATATTTTAAATAGAAATTGTTGAACCTATATGAAAATGCACGATATTTCGAATGAAAATTTTTGAACCAATGTGAAAATGCATGATATTTCGAACAAAAATAGTTGAATCTGTTAGCTTCCTATACCAATAGGTTTCATTTTTCATGATTGTTGGAGAAGTGCCAAATATATTCATCCTTCTCATGTTGCAAAGGTTCCATATTTTGAAGAATTTCACTATATACAAGTGGTTGTCTCTTATCACAATTGATGAATAGCCAGACAGTCTAATCCTGGCTAGATCATGTTTGAATTTACATGTCTTAGAATAGAGAATAAAGGTCTGCACAAACAGTTTAAGCTTGGCAAGCAAGTAGTTACGCAGAGAAGCAAAGGGTCTCAACAACTTAATCTGAGCCCTAGAAGAAATAAGGGTAGACTTAGATAGGAGGGCAGCTAAAAGAAAAGGAAGAATCAGGGTCTGCTAGTTCAAGTGCACCCAATGAAAATGAAGAGAAAATGTTAGGTATACTAGGTTGGGTAAGCAGTTTTGATGGTATAGAAGCATGGCTTGTGAGCAATTTTCTCCTTTGAAACAAGTTGCCATCTCATAAAATCATAAGGTACCATGGCAAGGTGGCTACAAAACAAATGGAGCATGACTAATGCCCCTCCCCATTTTTCCTAAGAAACACTTACTAACATTCCCCCCAAGGGCAATGAGATCTGCTCATTACCTTTAGACCACTTCATCCCATAGAAAACTAAGTGAAAATGTGTTTTCACCTAGGCAAAACAAGCCACATTTCTTGTGTAAAAAGTCTTTATTCCATCTTACCAAAGTTTCCTAAACTTCACCACTTATCATCCTTTCATTGCCCCCCTTTGCCTAAGTTTTCACTCTATAAAACTTAGCCTAAACCATACAAACCCATCCCACATAATCATATTAACCTACTAACCTTATTATATAGCTCCTATGTACATTCCCCTCCCTTACTATGTATAAAAACACAAAAATCCCTAAAAAAACTAATACCCCGACCCTTGGCTAACTATAGCCATATTTTAAATTTTTCTTTAGGGAGTTAATGGTCCACCAGGGGCCAATAACAACCCTCCACGTGCCCATCGGGAATTGTTTGGCCTCTAGCTAAATAAAATAGCTGAAACCCGCATTTGTCCCCAAAAACCCACTTTTCCAAAGTCCGAAAAACACTAGAAAACTTTACAAATCGCAAAAAATTAAAGCAGGTCTCCCGCCACTAACCTACCGCCACCTCCATCACCCACCAACTGTCTGATTATCGCTCCCAGATCCGACAGTGATCAGCGATTTCGGAAGCTCCAACTTACCGAACGATAGCGTCCAGGGGATGGGCGGTATTTCCGCCGTACTGAGGACGCGTGTCAAGCGCCCGATGTGTTCAGAGCCCCCTCCCCCGAAACCACTTCCCCCCAAAAGTGGTGCGGGGAATACCACTTACCACCTGCCTGCCTCCCTGTTGACATCATGCCCACATCACCTGATGATGTCACCCGCCACATCATATGCCACGTCACCTGCCATGTCAGCATCCGTACCTCGCTACACGACAAAATAACGTCATGCTGATGTCATCCAAAAAAATCTCCCCTAACCCGCCAAAGTCAAATTTTTCGGGTAAAAAGGGTGAAAACGTTTGCTTTACCACTTACCTTAGTTTTCTCCAAGCGACCTATGCATGCAAAATTACATGCAAAACACTATTTTCGATCGTTCAAGTCCGCCAACCAGCAAGATTATTACACAGCTCGGCCCCTCGGCCCACCTGGTCGCCTGCAAGTCACCCATTTCACCGAGAAAACAGGTATTTACTAGCAAATAGCTCCCGACCCTGTTTTCATTAGTTTCTCTGCAAAATTGGCCACTGCATCCATAATTTAAAGGAAAATACACTATGTTGCTGCCCAAAAATCCCCCATAAGCCTCTCAGTTGCCAAATTCACCATAAATCCACACAGTGAGCTAAAATTGAGCTCATTCGGCCCTGTAAACTCTCCAAGAAACCCCCAAAGTTGTCTTTTGCCCACAATTATAGCCAATTGTGCCAAAAAAGCCCATAGCTCCTGTTTCTCCAGCTAACTTCAATCCACAGAGCCATCGTTCTGCCCATTTTGCCTGCACAGAGTCAAAAGTTCCAATTTTAAAAGCAACAGAGCTTAGCCATGGAAGGTCCAGTGGCCTTAAACATCACTCCCCTCAATGCACCCCACAAAGAGTTGGAACATTTGCCCTTGGTTGATAGAGATTATCTAATCCAAGACCTAGTAGGCTACCAAAACCATCTTCAAGAAGTCTGTGAGCTCAGAAATAGTTACTTAAATCAAGATGATGTTTATGGCATTTGGGAATCAAATCTACCCGGATACTACCTCCCCTCTATGAATATATTCCCTGAGATCATTCACCTTTGTTGTGAGAACTATGAGCCAACAAACAGGGCAGTTAAGCGTCCATCTGGGACTACTCTTTTTTATATCACTCCTGACTCTATAAATCAAATGTTGAACTTCAAACCAACCCACCTCCAGTTTCCTCTTACCATGAAGTACTTGCTGGATGAAGATCCCAAACTCTCCATCTCAGAGATAACCAGAACTGCCAAAATGTTCATGAGAGCAGATAGCCAGCCTAAGGAGCCACCTCCTTTTCACTATGCTTGTTTCACTGAAATGGGTAGATTAGTGGTTGATATGATATCTTTTGTATTGGGGTTCAAGACAAGTGAGCATATTGATGAAACCATATTGGTTATGATGTTTATCTTTACCCCAGGGAAGCCCCCTGCTGTCAATTACAACTATGCCAAGTTTATTGCCAACAAGATGCATGACCAATTGTTGAGGCTAGATAGGGAGGGAATCTTCAATTCTTCCTATATCTATCATCTATTTTTATATTACCAGCGAGATATCTTCCAATTCCCCATTAGAAAATTGGACCATAAGGGGGAAAGGAGGTCTGTGATTTTTTGGACCCAATCTTTCATGATGTTTGCAGCGCTCCCTACTCTTATTGTGAGTTTGTTGATTTATTTGCATACCCAGTCTATTCTCTCTTGATGAGAACTCCTCCTCCCAGACTGACACATGATATGAAAAAAATACTACAGCTCTCCAAAAACTATAAAATAGATGACTGGTACTTTTACCAGAATCACACTATTCTGAGGATATATGGTTGTGAGATATGCCCCTACAGGCTGCCCAGATATGTGCCAATGAGATTGTTTGCCCTGGAATATTTCAGGCAATTCATCAATTCAAATCTGAGTCACTTCCATAGCACAAAGAAAAAGGCCCAATTGAAACTCAGAGACCAATTAGGCCCCTTTGTTATGAACAAGAAAGAGGAATGGAAGGATGCTGATGAACTATTGGGTCAAACATTCAGACTCAAGAGAAGCTTTTTATGGGTACCCTATGACCCATATGGCTTTATCAATGCAAGAAGGGTAAAATATAGGCTAGCACCCTATGAACATTGCAGCATCCCTGACATAGAAAAGTATGCCAACCAAGATGAGTGGTTGGAGGGCACACTAGTTGAAGAGTTAACTGAGGAAGAAAAAATGGAACAAACCATGAAAGATTTGGAAAAAACTCTTGACTTGGATTATTTTGGGCAGGTGTCTTTTAAAAAGCCACAACAAACCGGGGAAAGCTCATCAACTGCCACAACTACACAATAGGTTTCCCAGGTGTTAACACCCAGGTTGTTCTCTTTGACTCCCAAGAGAATACGGCCGGGGTAACCACTAACCAATCTTTGGGCCGCAGCTTCTAGCCCAGCTGCAGTCAGAGAGGGCTCTCTCTATCAGGTTTGTCACTGCTTTCAGTGAGGGTTTTAGGCTAGTTATGAGATGAGTTTTGGGTTGTTTTTGTGTATTTGGTTGGGAGGATGCTTCTGTTTCCTTTAAAATATATCAGCAGGGAAGATTAATCCATTGGGCAATGGGGTCTAGGACTGTTTTCTCTTGAAGTCTTGATTTCGGTGAGGAGGAAAAGCTACAGGGCCTGTGTGCATTTCATGGGACAAACTGTAAATAGTGAGGATGAGGTGAATACAACTAGTAATGAGCAATTAAGATTTCGTTACTTAAGCTGTATATTTGTGAAAGAGGCTTGTTATCCTAGGAGCAATGACTTGAATTCCTACAACAACAATACACAGTGAGGATATGGTTGTTTAAAGGTAGCAGTTAAGAATTACGCTTTAAAACACCTTATCAGAAGAAAACATATGAGATAGTTCAGATTGAGCTCAGGGTAGTCAATGACCAAGTCCTGATACTATCCTTTTTCCTTACTATCTAGAGTTCAAACTCATAGAAAACATGAGATACATATGAAATAACAGGAAACACAGGTAGAATAAAGAGTCACGAGGAAAACTTATTTGAACCATGTAATGCACAGGAATCTTGCTGCTTTAAACCACACGCCATCAAAAGATCAAGAGACTGACATCTTTGAAGAAATCCCACTTCCTTTGTATTAAACTGTCTGAAAAGTTTACAATATCAGAGTTACAGAGAATATCTCAGAAGAAGTTCTTACATCTGGAGTCCAACCCATCTTAAACAAAATGAGGGGGAATATATAGAAGTTTGTTACAAAATATCTCAGGTATGAGTCATCTGAGCGGAGAAAATATCTTTTACATTGGGAAAGAGAAAGTAGATGAGAAGTTATTACAATCTTAAATGAGCTATAAAAGCTATTAACTGCTGTCAGAGCAATTTTGACATCTGGAGCTTTATGGAGTTGGTTGAAGTCGGTTGAATGCTTTGAATTAACTGCTGAGTGGCCTTTTGTGCGGCTGTGTGTCCTCTTGGTGAGCTGTCATGGTCCTTCTGCTGATTTTGCCTTTAAGTGCCTTAAATGCTTGCTTTATTCTCATGCTGTCCTGTATCTTCCATCCCTCTCAAACATTTCATTTAGTCTTGATCCTTCCGTATGAAAAGTATACAAACCATGAATTCCATTACGGGAACAAGCCTTTGTCTGCATGCTGAATTTCACATAGGTGTCTTGAGCAGAGTCATCTTGAGGGATGAGGAAAATATCCATCTTCATTTCCATGTTGTCTTTAACAACTGATTTCTGATCTAAGTCATCTGAGCTCTTACTCATATTGTCTGCTCTAAAAGCATGTGGCCTTATGACTGCTTTGGACTTGGGCTCCTAGTGACCGAATGACTGAAGCTAACGTGGCAGAATTCTGACCATGGATTGCCACCAATCTTCCTTGGGCATCTGATGCCTTCTGATTTTTATTAAAATCTCATCGGCCTCTGTGTATTTGAAGAAATTGGGAGGAGTCTCAAAGAGGTGATTGACCTCATTTTCAATGAAGAATAGACCTCCCAATTTATCATACAAATCTTGCCCTGAAGGGGGCCCTTTCTGTTCAAATGAACTGCCAGATGCAGTGATCTGATTCTCCATGTATGTCTCCATTCTGTTGACAAACTGATCAAGGGAAATCAGTTTTCCTTGACTGCTCAACAGACTGGGCAGGCCTCTTGCTTGCAGCTCTACCAGTTTGGCCCTGAACTCCTCCACATCTGCTGTTATATCAAAACATTTTCTCTCCACTGCCTGCACATAGCTTCTGAGTGTGAGTACTTTTTTGGCTTGGAGGATTGCTTCTGTCCTATTCGGAATGCCCAGGGCTGCCAATTCCTCTTCCTCATGTCTGTTTAGGTAATCTACCATTTTATTGGCCTGATCTGGCCTGTTACCTAACACAGCTTTAGCCCTATCAATGTCTACCTGAGCTTGGCTTAGTAATTCCATCTGCTGATGGATGGTCTTTATGGACTTCCATTGCTGGGTGATAGACTTGCTTATTCTGGCCCATAGAATTCTCTTTATTTCGGCCAGGGCTGTTTCTAAGTTCAGCTCCTTTTCCAAAGCCTTTATCCTGGCTGTCAGGGTCTTTATTTCTCTGCCTTGCTCGGCTACTGTCTGCTTGGATTTGTCATATTTTGCCTCCAACTCTGCCAATTTTTCCTTGGCTTTCTTTATCTCATCTGCCTGGAGCTCCATTTGTTTGACAGCCTTGGTTATGTCTTCTATGGAGGGGCTGTCTTGTTGGCCTGTTGTTGTGGCTCCTGCTGCCTCTGTTGTGTGGGCCCCTGTTGCTGCTGATGTTGTTGCTGCTGTTGTTGCTGTTGTTGCTGTTGTTGAAGTTGTTGGAGGAGCTTGGGACGTGGATTCTCCCTGTTTATCTTGTAATGCTCCCTCCAGTTGCTTCTCCAACTCCCTGATCCTCTAATCCTGTTGTAACAGGAGGTCTAGCTGATCCTCCATCTTTTTCTGCTCCAGAAGCTCTGCCGTCTGAGGATGTTCAGTTGGTGGCAGCTTTAATCTCTTTTTGAGTGCCTTGAGGTCATCATCCTTTTTCTTCATAAGTGCTTTGACCCCTGTTGGGTCATTAGGATCATACCCCGTGTCAACAATGATGTCCTCTAGGGTTTTTATTCTGGTGTCCTTGGCCTTGGAGGACAATCTTTCCACATCCAGCTGAGTGTTAGTATTCTTTAATGCTTCCTTCAGCTCATAGGCCAATGTGGCCTTTTCCACAAGGGTGGCATACACCATTTCTCCAGCCTGCTTGTGGAGTTCAATTTGGTCCATTGGATGTATGTTGCTGGCCAGGACCTCCACCCTTGTTTTGATATAATCTGCAGCACTTTTAGGCTGCGGCACCTTGGGTTTAAAATGGCTGAAGATCATCCTCTCTTGTTGGATGTCATAGACTGACATCAGCCTTTCCTGCATGGTCGGTGTAGCATCTATAAACTGTTTGTACACCTCCTACCTCAATAACTCATTTTGAGCCTTGAGTTCTATAAAAGAAGCCTTGGTGCTCTTAGGCTTCTTGCTCTGCTGGGATCGGGAGGCCACCTCCAAACTGACTTGTAAATTTTGCTCCTGCTGGAAGGAGCTTGTTCCTGTTTGTAGGCTGCTCTCCTTGTCCTTCTCAATGTCTAAGACATCATCAGTGATGTCTTCTACTTCAGGAGAGTCTGCCCTTTGCCTTTTGGCCCCTGGCTGGTCTGAAGGTCCACTGAGAGGAGTGGACTCTTCTCTGTGTCTTTTAACTCCCCTTTCTTCATGTGCCGGGGTCTGTAAGACTGGGGCCCTGGACTGCTGTGTTTGTGGAGGTGGAGTTCGTACTGCAGGGGTCTTTGGCAGCCCATTCTGTGGCTTTTCCACTTGTTTCTGCTGCTGGCCTGAGTGCTGCTCTGTCTCCATCTGGGTCTCCTGACCTGTCTTTTGCTGAGCCTCCTGCTCTGTTTCCTTTTCTTTTTCTGTTTCCTTTTCTTTTTGCTGTCCAGCCTGCTGTTGAGCCTGTTGCTCTGTCTGCTGTTCCTGTTTCTTATCCTCTGCCCCTAATATGCCTTTACCTTTATCCATGGCTGATTTTGATGTTGAAGGTGCTTGAAGTACAATCGTTTTTGATGAGGTCCCTTGTCCTACTGAGTAAGGCAATAATAAGGGTACCTGCTACACATAATCCAGGTCAATAGTTTTTTCAAGCTCCTTTACATTCTTAAGCATTCTCTCCTCCTCAGTTAAACTCTCAGCTAGAGTATCTGGTTGCCATTCTTGCAGATTGGCATATTGTTCTATATGAGGGTATTGGCAATGCTTAATGGCTAGGAGCCTGTACTTGGTTCTCCTAGCCGAGATGACTCCTTGAGGGTCATAAGGGACCCACCGAAAGCTATAAGATAGCTTGTATTTGTTTTTCAGGATCAGATCTGCATCCTCCCATCCTTCCTTCCTATTCATAATGAAAGGGCCCATTTCACTCTTGAAGCTGAGGTGAGCCTTTTTCTTGGCGCCATGGAAGTGGGTGAGGTCCGATTGAATCAATTGTCTATAATATTCAAGTGCAAATAACCTCATTGGCACATATTTTGGGAGCCTATATGGGCATACCTCACATCCATAGATCCTGAAGACTGTATGGTGCTCATATAGGTACCAGTCACCTATCTTGTTTTTCTTGGAAAGCTGCAGAGCTTTCTTTATCTCACTGGACACCCTGGGAGGTGGGGACTTCATTAGCATGCAGCAGAGGGGGTAGACAAACTGGTCAACAAATTCACAAAAGGTATATGGTGAAATTGACACGTGGTGATAGACTGAGGTCCAGAAGATAACAGATCTTCTTTCCCCTGTATGGTCCAGCCTTCTGATATAGCATGGGAAGGCTTCAGAGTGATAGTACATGAACATATGGTAAAGGTAGCCTGAATACCTGAAGACCCCCTGTCTGTCTAATTTGGTTAGCTGATCATGGATCCTGTTGGCTATGAATTTGGAAAAGTTGTATTTTTTGGCAGGAGGTTGATATGGGCTATATACAGATAGCATTGCTAGCATGCCTCTGTCCACATGTTCACTGTCCTGGTATCCCAATACATAGGCTATCATGTCCAGTAATAGCCTGCCCACCTCATTGAATTGATCATTCCGATAGGGAGGGGGCTCTGAGGTCTGGCATTCAGGCTTCATGAAGTCTCTGCTGATTCTCTGTAGTTCTTCATGAGTCAGTTTTTCACCAGCGTCCATCAACTGGTTCATGGAGAATGGGATCAACAATTCTGTCTGATCAAAATGTAGCATTTTGTTGATGGTCTCTGCATTAATTTGAAAAAGGATCCTCCCTGATGAGGTGCTGATGGCTCTATGCTCTGCATCATAATGCTCAACACAGAGGTGAATGATTTCAGGGAAAACATTCAGAGCTGGGAGACAGTAATAGGGTAGGTTTGATTCCCAGACTCCATGTGTGCCATGTCCATCCCTGTGGTCTTCCCTTAACCTACTGAAGGTCTGTAAAAAGTCCCTGCTCCCTTCAAAGTCTCCAATGAGACTATCCTTATCTACTAGTGTCTGGGCTTCCAGCTGTTTGTTTGTCTGACTTTGTGAGGCTACACTGATGGATGAAGTTGCAGGAGACGCCA
>APFE030921141.1:66135-107316 GCA_000404065.3 Pinus taeda
TACATAAACAAACTTATTATTATCTTACATAAAAAAAACCTCATTATTAATAATAATTAAAAAATATACCACACATATTTTCGTCCGAAAAAAGTGATACCTAAATTCAATGCAAAATTACCTTATTATTAATAATAATTAAAAAGTATACCACATAGACAAAATTTTCATATAACCACACTAGATTTACCTTCAGAAATGTAAAGTGACATGTGATACCTAAATTCACATGGTAAAAGTCTAAAAAAAGGGGTTGCTTGCAAAATTATGCTAAAGAGTTAGTGATTCTCATGGTAAAAATAAAAAATTTTAAACAGTCACAAATACTAAAGAAATCACATTTATGATTAAACACTTCAATCTCAAAAAGAATAACTCGTCTGCCGAACAGGGCGTCCACAATATGTCATCCTCCTGACGCTGGTCTTTGCATGATTGATGATGTCATTCATGTAAATTTAATACATGAAAACTTCAAAACTTGACCCTGGTTGGGAGTGCAGATGGTTTTCAAATACGATTTTGGAGTTCGCCTACTTCTATATAAGGCAGGCTATGCAATTGTATTTCTCACCTCTTGATTACGGAATTTTCCGTACTCCAGTTCTAAGTATGGTTGTATATTTCTAATATGTGAGATATCATTGATTTTCTCATATTCTATGCCCACGTTAAGCATTGATTCACAGTAACTTATCAATGTCCACGTTATTTATTGTTGAACTGAAGCCATTTTTTTGCAGAAGTGGGGAACTTGTTGCCTTCAAAGGCGTTCCAGTTTCAATATCCGTTGTTGAACAGCAGGTTCAACAACGGCGACAAGAACGTCGTTGGCCCCAACACCCATATTCATGGGAATCCCATCGTTGGCGACAACAATAACAACAGCATGAATAAAGGGCATAATAACAAGGTCGACCGCAGGTTCAACAACATCCTTGGTGCCAACACCCCAATCCTCGGTGACAGGAACGTCATTGGCGCCAACACCCGGATTCATGGGAATCCCATCCTCGGCGACAAGAACGTCATTGGCCCCAACACCCAGATTCATGGGAATCCCATCTTCGGCGACAACAGCGGCAACAGCAGCAAGATCGATGACGATCCCGTCTTCGGCTAAGAATAACAATACCAAGAGCAACAACACCATGAACAATCCCGTCGTCAACAACAATAACAACACCAAGAGCAACAAGAAAGGCGGCGGCAACAACAGCCCGATAAAAGTGTAGAGCCCGATAAAATTGTAGAGCAAATTATGACACCAGGTGATGGCAACTTAACTAGACCAACTTATACTAAGTGGCTTTTGTTTTCCTCTTTGAAATTTATGCTTCGCTTTTGCTTCACTACTGCACTATACGCACAAATATCTCATCGTTAATAATTTTGGCATTAAATATGGCATGAATTTCTTTTCCTTAGGGTTAATTACATTGTCATTGCATCGTAGGTATGGGAAAGAATAAATGCAGTCGAAGATTATCTGTTTATGTAAGACTGACTATGTGTTGATATATAGTTGGTTTAGAGTCAAATAGTCTACTTATAAGGCATTTCCATATCAATTCAAGGTTTTGGTTAAGTACATTATTATTGCATGCCAGGTATGGGAAAAAATAAATGCAGTCGAAGATTATCTATTTATCTAAGACTGACTATGTGTTGATATATAGTTAGTTTAGAGCCAAATACTCTATTTACTTATAAATAGAAGAAGATGGATGCTGGTATATTGTAATTCTAATTTATGTATGAGCAAAACCTACCTGAGTGGTTACTTTGTTTTAATGATTTTATGGTCGGGTCGTGATATTAAGTAGTTAATTGAATAATTAATTAAATAAACAAATTAAATAAAAAATTATCAATCAAAAATAAATTTAATGTATATATTCATTTAAATGTATCTAATTAAATTTAAAATGTACTTATTGTTACATATTTATAGATATTTATGTGATATCTTGCTTCATATTTCTTCAGTGTAGTACATGCAATTAAATATTTCTTCAGTGTAGTATATGCACAAATATGTCATGGTTCATGATTTTGCTTTCTTTTTGGTCTACACAAAGGCGTTATCGATTTCTTTTCTTTTGGGTTTGGTTAAGTACATTATTATTGCATTGGCAGGTATGGGAAATAAATGCAGGTGCAAGATTATCAGTTTCTCTAGCACTGACTATGTGTTGATATACAGTTAGTTTACACTACTACATAAAGGAGGCTTTTAAGACAATTTTTGGGTAAATTGTCTTAACTTAAGACAAAAAAAATTGTGTATTGTCTTAAATATTGTCTTTAAGCTGGTGTCTCAAAAATTATTGTCTTAAAGATTATTGTCTTAAAAAATAGTGTCTTAAATATTATTGCCTTAAAAAATATTGTCTTAAAGTATATTGTTTTAAAGATTATTGTCTTAAAATATATTGTCTCTATAAAGAGAGTATATAACACAACCATTATTGTCTCTTACGAGACAATTTCATTTTTGTCTCACTGGAGGCAATTTAATTTTTGTCTCTTTAAAGACAACACTTGGATTAGAGACAATATGTCTTTAATACTAGCTATTGTCTCTCTAGAGATGATAAAAATTTTATTTAAAGATCACTTTTGTCTCTTTAGAGACAATATAAAACAATGAATCCAAAAATATCTCACCATTGAAATAAATCGATATAAAAAACATTTAATTAAAAATAAACTACAAAATCATTGATTAATTGATGTTACCTCCTAAAGGAGATGTTGTTCCATTGAGCTAGAAAGCTTTAAAAAATTATGTGAAGAGTTATGCCAATCCTTAAGATTACATTTATAGTCATTCATTTTAAATTAAAGAAAAAAGTTAAAAGATAAAACTTAAAGACTACGAACAAACCCAAACACCAAACCAAGGGAAGAGTTATGGAAATCCTTAAAATTACATTTGTAGTTGTTGACTTTAAATTAAAGAAAAAAGATAAAAATTAAAAACTATGAACAAACCCAAACACCAAACCCAAACAACTTATGGAATCTCTGAAATTTGTGACCAAGGCAATGGTGTCTTTGCACACCCTTTTGTTTATGCACAGGGATCTCAGGTGGGATAACATGATGAAGAACATTGAATTAGATGAGTGGTTTATAGTAGATTTTGAGGATGCCTTTGGTGCACCTCAGATTAACCCTCATAATCTTAGTGGCTTGAACCATGCTCTTAAGATGTCTAGGAGTGTTCATTGGGTTAAAGTTGATGTGTGGAGTACTGGACACCTTATCAGGACAAGTGGGTTGAATGTGTCTGAGTTGTTGAGGAATTTACAGAATAGATGCTTGCAACAAGACCCAGATCAGATGCCTTCTATTGCAGATTGCTATCATCACCTTCTTTAGTTGCAGTCTTCCTTGCCTAATTACTGAGATTAGACATTTCCAACCATGGTCAATTCTCAGTTGTCTGTGTCCCATTATTACTATTCATAGGATCTAGAATCACATGATTATTGAATGTTGTATTATCAGAAAATTTGATATATCTATCAAAGAACTTGTTTCAGATTGTACACAAGGAAGACACCCCTTCCTAGAATTCCATTAGTTCACAATGGCGATCTCATGTAAATAGGCTGCAATGTGCATAACATTAAGCTGTGTATCATAGCCTTGACACTTGATTCTAATCGAAATAAGCATATTTCCATGTTGTTCCCTGATAGGGGGATTTTTAAAAATGGGTGTTATTTGTAGCTTTGATATAATTCGATTTTTAATTTGATGAACTGCATGCTTATTCTATTAAAATAGAAATGATGTGCTTCACAGTTTGGTGTATGCCACGCTAGAGAAGTTGAAACAACAGCTCTCTCCCTTTTTTTCATTCAAATAAATTATATACAAAGAAAGTTTTATTTTTTTTATGGTTATGGTGAAGGGTAGATGATATTTAATGCTCAGTGTATCAAACAATATTGAATGTTAAAGACCCTGAAGTGAAAGGTAAAGCACAAAGAAGGGCAGATGATATTTAATGCTCAGTGTATCAAACAATAATGAATGTTAAAGACCCTGTAGTGAAAGGCAAAGCACAAAAAATAATTGAGGACTCAACTGTCCATAATACCCAAGTGCAATTTACCTATGTAGAAGGCCCCACATAGATGGACATCATATAATAAATAAAAATAATAATAACCTGAATGACTTGAATACAAACATCCCATGTAAGACTAGTGATAGAACAACCTAAAGTGCACCAGGACATTTTCATTCATTTGGAGACCGATTTCTACAGTCTCATGAAAGAAAAAAAGTTTCGCAGTTGGCCCCCCTTTCTAACATTCAACACAAATGGATATGAATAGCCAAAAGAGACCAGCTCAATGCACCCTTTAAAAATTTCACTTTGTTTTCCATTTTTCTCCATTATATCATATAAACATGTTATGCTCAATTGAAAAAATGATTCATCACCACTACCACAACAAAATCTCACTGTTTGAATCCACTCCAAACTTATTTCATCAACTTCATAGGTTTACACACACATGCATCTTATGATAGAAGAGAAAAAAGATCTGCTAGGTACTAGAAACTTTAGATTCAATCTCAGAGAGAAAAAGTAGAAGTAAAAAATGAAATCTAGAGCTGTAACATTGCTATATAAGTGGGGAAAGGGAAAACAAAAGTGATACAGTGAATCTGGTTCTTCCTCAATTGAATGAAACTATGAAATTATAAATATGTAATGTAGGAATACTCTGATTATAATCCATAATCCAACTTAAACTCTATCCACTAATTCCTCCAAGAAAGCTTTCCAGCAGCTAATAAAAAGACGAATGTAAGAATAAGCCCATTGTCAACAACCATATAGGTAAGGCAGGTCTACCCTTCCCTAAGGGCAGGTGCCGAATAGAATTGCGAGCTTTTGCCATTAAGTCCAGCAACCTTGTTAGATCCTTTGGGGGCAGTGACTAGACCGACAGTACCCTAGGTGACCAGGCCACTATGACCTTATCATAAACGTGCAGACCGTAATTGAGACCAAAAGGGATTTAGGAGTGCAGCATAATACATTGAGAGAGCCTCAGGTCAGCAAGTCATTATGAACCTAATTGTAAACAAGTAGATTGTGACTAATCAAGAATTGTTGCACAAAATATCACATTTATTGAACCCCGAGCTTTACCAACTCACACCCAAGCAATAAATGAATATGGAAAAAAAAATTGTAATAACTAATTTGAGGATGTTCTAGTTTCAATTTTTCCTTGAGATAATTTGCCCGACACTATTGGAAAAACAATATATGTAAACCAATCAAAATGTCCATATCCAAAAGACTGAAAGAATATGAAGATGAAGTGTGGGTTTACTGAAAAAACCACTCTTTTCCTCAAACCTACTGTTAAGGGCAGTAACAAATCATTCTCAAGAAGCCCATGGACAAGCAAAAAATCAATCAATGCACAGATGCACCAATAAATAAATAAACTAATACATAGAGAAAGGAATGGGAAAAATGTTTTAGAAAAAAGAGAAGAAAAAACCAATTTAAAAATAAATAAATAAAATAAAATAACCCCAAAAAGTAGTTTTCAGAGTGCATGAGAACTTACCCTCTCAAGCTCATCCTGGATTTCCTGGAGCCTTTCAATGGAGAGAACAAGCTCATCGTCTATGTGCTCTTCCTCTTCCCCTTTTTCTATTTTGGACTTGTCCATCCTGCCTAGTCCTTCTAACTCAAAAGTCCTCAAAATCCAATAGATTCGAAGGCGTAGGCAGAGTGGCGGGGAGAGAATGGTCCTAACATTCATTATTACCTCCAGAAACGTTTCACACTCCATCTTGCCATCCTCAATGAAGAAAACTTTCAAAGCTTAAAATTTAGATCCTATCATTTATTATTACATCGAAAAATGTTACACGCTCCATCCTGCCATCATCAGTGAAGAAAACTTCAAATGGAATATTATCATTAAAATACCAAACAAGTTGTTGGTTATTTTTTACTTCCAACTACAAAAGAGAATTTGCCAGTGCAAGAGATATGTTTTGAAATAGTACCATTGGTAGCAGTGTGTGTGTTGAGCTACCAGGCCGCAATGGTGGCACCTAATTTACCAGGAATGAAACTTAGGAAAAGGAATCAAAATAAGTGTGCATATACATCCTATTAAACTAGCAATATTTATAGTAAATAGAACTAATATCTCAACTATTTTCACATTTTATGAACTGCACCTATAGAGGTCCAACAACTGTAAGACCAAAAGAGTTATTCTAAAGCTTCAAGCTATAAAAAATTTGACCATCATGCCATATAAGTTTCCCATTGATCTGAAGGCCTTGACATATTGATGATGCAAGTAAAACAGGCAATGGAGGCTTGCACAAAGCATTAACCAAATATCACAAGTTGTTTTAATCAAGTTGATGCTTATCATAGTAAATACAATTCACATCTAACAACAATAAAGCTAATTTCTTCCATTTGTTATTTACAAAATGAAATGGAATTGACTTTCTAATACCCACCTAGAGCCTACTACTCACTAATCTCTAGTGACAAGTGCATTTCCTAAACCTATCAAATAATCAAAAAGATCTAGGATAGGAGGTGGAGTTGTTGCTATGCGTATTTCTTTTGATTGAAACATTGATTTCTGTCTCAATGGCTAATAATTCTTCATATGGAAGGTAATAGTTTACTTGCAAGTTTGGAGGTAACAAGGTACATTGTGAGGTAACAAGGTACAAGGTACATATGGAAAGACATATGGGAGGTAACCTGTACAAGCATAAAAAGTGCTTAGAAGAATATATGTGTGCTCTGACTTCTCAGCAACCTTAAGGAAAGACTTCATTTAAAAAATAAATTCTTTAATGATCTTTGTACCTATTACTTACAACTTCAAATAGAATTGTTGAGCGTGACAACTACCAAAAAAACATATTATTATTAGACATATTGGAAGAAAACTCCTTGAACTAGGCATAAAATTTAATACTTATACTAGAAAAAGCTATACAAAAGCAAACATCTCAAACAATGATAGATGAACTTAAGCCTTTTCATTGAAATAACTTACCACTTCTCTGGTATCCATTTTAGAATCCAAACTAAATCCCAAAACATAGAATACTGGCCATTCTTAAACTTCTTTCCTTTTCATTCTCTAGCTCAAAATGGTGAGCCCCATGCTTATGATCATAGGGAAGAATAGAAATGGCATCCAACAATCTAGATGATGCCATCAGCTGCAAATACTTCTATTCTAAGTATTTATTGTGGATTTTCTAGAGGATATAGAGCTTGTACCATGCATAAGCATGATACAAATGACTTTCTAATATCTAAAATATCTTTGTTAACTTTGAGTAGTAGATTGTCGTCATTTGAGGTTTAGGAATATTCTTGACCATACACAAGGCCATGAATATCTTCTATAGAGTGAAAAGCTTCGTACATATCATATGTCATCCATCACAAGAAATATTATAAGGAAAAAATATATTAAAAATAAAAATAATTTAGCTCACAGATTCTATGGTGGGTTCATGAAATTTCATTCAACCCAAAGCTTCCTCTGCAATAGGGTATTCTCCAAAAATTAATTCCTATAAGATCAAACTATATCAACCTTCCCATCTAGACAAATATAATCATATATCTAATTCAATAGATAACGTTTTAGATTTCTTGCCCCCATTCGATAGTGATACCTTCTTAAAGGTGTGCCAAAAATCTACTGAACATGACATTATAACTACTTACATCATGGTAAATATGGGTAAACTCCCAACCAAAGATAAATGGTTTCTAGAATATGATTTTTCTACACATTTCCCTTATCCCATTTCACATTTCCCTCATCCCATTTCACAATGGTGGCCAACAATCCAGATGATGCCATCAGCTGCAAATCCTTCTATGCTAAGTATTTATTGTAGCTTTTCTGGAGGATATAGGGCTTGTACCATGCATAAGCATGATAAAAATGACTTTCTAATATCCAAACTATATTTGTTAACTTTGAATAGCAGATTTTCCTCATTTAAGGTTTAGGAATCTTGTTGACCATACACAAGGCCATGAATATCTTCTATAGAGTGAAAAGCTTCCTACATATCATATGCCATTTGTCATAAGAAATAGTATAAGGAAAAAATATATTAAAAATAAAAAATTTAGCTCACATTATTCTACAGTAGGTTCATGAAATTTCATTTCAACCAAAGCTTCTTCTACAATGGGTATTTCTCCAATAATTAATTCTACAAGCTCAAACTATATCAACCTTCCCATCTAGACAAATATAATCCTATATCTAATTCAATGGATAACATTTTAGATTTTTAGCCCCCATTCGATAATGATACCTTCTTAAAGGTGTGTGAAAAATCTACTCAACATGACATTATAACTATTTAGGAAATTATCGCTTTTCAAGAGGAAGAAAGTAATAATCTATGTTCAATCACATGGACAGACAGTGCAGGCCCTTGGGAACATACTTTGTTGCCACCTGAATTAAAAATTCACTTTTATTTTCCAAGGTCCTTACTTGCTTGTCTGCAGAATGAAGCATGGCTTGCAACTTCTTTGTTACTGTCACACAGCCATAAAATTGTTCTCTAACCTTGGATAGGACATGACCCATAGCTTTGATCTTCTTAGGTGCACTGAAACATTCATATCAATTATCGGTCATGAAAAAGAGAATGAAAGGCAAAAAGATTGACACACAGACTGCAACTTTAAAAGAAACAAAGGATATGAACACCAAATGCAAATGTAAGCACTTACTACTCTTGATTTAGAAGAAGCCAATGAAAAATCTAGGGGGTAGTGTTTCAAGCTTCCACAACACTCTATCCTCATTCTGACATACAATAAAAGAAAAACTTAGAAATCAAACAAAGAAAACCCATTAAGTTTTCTAGCTAATTACTTCAGATTTACTTCAAATAGTTTAAAGTAAGCATCATATGAATTAACATAAATAAACCACACTACACACTTACCATGTTCTACCACTTGTGATATATTCCGGTTATATCTTGTTTCTTCCATTCTTTAAGACCAAATAAATTCATCTCATATGCCCCACCACAAGCGTTAGGATCAAAGTGCCTCGCTATGTGCTGACTGAAAAAATTAAGGTATTTGTCAAACTGGCGAAAGCTTTCTCCACAAGTTTCCATTTAACCATTAACCTTTCCATTTAGATCTACTAACCACAAGGGCGTCAAATCTTTCTGCACAACAATATCATCATCCTAGAAAAGGATCTTGTCCAATTTAGGATAAACTTATGGAAGATAGAAACGAAGATGATTTAGCATGGATAAATATTTTGGATTATATATTTCAAATTAGAGGAATGTGTTGAGAGTCTAGTTGAGTGATCTGCCTTGAAATAATACTCTTTCATAGATGTGGATTCAAGTTGGTGAAGCACAGGGAAATAGGAGGAATTGAGCCATTTAAAATCATCAACATTTTCTACAGGTATCACAGCTTTCCTTGGGGGATTAAGTAAAAACCACATTTTCATGACCCCAAAAATTAACTTGTCTGTGACGAGATGAAATACATGTTTCTGAGATTCCTGGAAACACAAGTAAATCATCTACAATGAAATCCAAATATTAAATGTAAAATGCAGCAAAACTGTTGGACTTCCAAACTTTAGAGTATTTTAAATTAATAACAGTTCACCTTAGGATTCATGACAGTTGAATTCACAACCATAGATGCAGCCAATACATTGTTAGAAAATAATGCATAGTGATAAAGAGTTGGATCCTCCAACTTGTCATTTTTAGGAAATTTCTCTTTTCAAGGGTAAGCAAGTAATACTCCATGGTCAATCACATGGACAGATAGTGCAAGCCATTTGGAATAGTCTTCGCTGCCAACTAACTTAAAAGTGTACTTTTCTTTTTCAAGGTACTTACTTGCTCGTCTGCAGACTAAAGCCTGGCTCGCAACTTCTTTGTTACTGTCGCACAATCATAAAATTGTTTCCTTGGATAAGACATGACCCATAGCCTCGATCTTCTCAGGTGCACTGAAACATTCATATCAATTATCAGCCATGAAAAAGAGAATGAAAAGCATAAATATTGACACACAGACTACAACTTTAAAAGAAACAAAGGATATGAACACCAAATGCAAATGGAAGCACTTACTACTCTTGATTTAGAAGCAAGCAATGCAAAAAATATTACCTTTGAGGTAGATCAGAATCTGCATTAGCCTCACCAATCGTACGTTGACATGCCTTAATACTAAGCATCAATCCATGGTATAAATCAAGATTATTCCTAGCCCGGGAAATGCTTGAATACACCCTAGTGATGATCAGTTGGTCTTGCATCAATCTAACAGTGGAGTCAAAATTCTCGTTCTCATTCTCCTGCCTCCAAATGTTGTATTTTCCTAGGACAACAGAATCTACCTCCTCGGAACGTTTAATTGTTGCGTTTTCAAGCTCAACTTGTTTTTCTTCATCTTGTTGAATCAGCTCTATTGACCTTTTCTCCCTCCTCTTTTGTCTCAATTGTTGTAAGCATTAAACTACTATAAATTAAATCATACTATGCTAAAATCTAAGAAATATAAAATTTTTCTATTGGAGAAGTAACATTCAAAAAGGATTTTGGAAAATAATATAACAATTCCCCTTTCCATGAGAACAAAATGTAGAGATCTAGTGCATCAAAGAATTTTACCCTCTGCAAAACTTTTGTTGGACTTTCTTCAAGATGCAAATGGTTTGCATTACAACAACCATTGTCTTGAGAGTTTGACTAGACATTACCTTACAGTAGGCTACCAAAATCATCAATCAATTAACCAGGGAAAATCAAAGCTTACCATCAAGAGCATTCTCTTTGACGTCTTGATGTTGACTTCCTATGTCATCCTCTTGAAACCTCGTAAGAAGTTCTTTGTCATTGGAAGTTTTTTTCTGCACCTCGTCATTCATTCTACCCCCCTTAGGATTTTCATTGCATTCTTCATTGAAGATCACACCATCTTGTTGTGAATGTAAATTTTCTAATCTACCTCCAAAAGTCGTTTGCATCTGCTCGATGTACACTGTTAGAAATAGAGAAGCAATCCTGCTAATGTCAGTTTTCACTTCCTACTTAATACAACCCTACTCAACTACATAGATCATCATCACACAGGTTTCCTTACATGTTTAATAGAGAAAATAACCAAAATATTCACCAATCGTACCTCAGAGTTAGCTATATCCCTTTGGTTTAGTTCGGAGGGCTTTTCTAATACCCATGAGGAAGATAAATCATTTGGTCCAACAATATTTTCATTTAGAGTTCATTAGTCCTCTATGTTAGCTGTTATGACATCAATCACCTACCCAATAAATAAAATTTATTTTCAATTCTCTACTCAATAGGGGAGAAATCAAATTTAAGATATACAAATGCAACAGGTTTCTTATACTTGCCTCCGTTGGGAAGAAAGAGTCAATGCTCTCTATTAAACTTTTCTTTCTCTAGGCTTATGCCTGTTCCTGTGAACCCCATAGATAAATAGATAAGAGTGATCTTAAACATATGACAGAGCTCTAGTATCCTCAATAATTACTCTCTATTCCAATCCACTCATGTCGATCAAATTTTAGTTTAGGGACACTATTTATTTTCTGGGATTAGACTAACGTAAGTGCAAGTGCATTGCCTAGATCCTAAAAAAGAACAAAATGGCCATAGAAAAATAGAATTGGTTTTCAAGATGTGGAAAGAGAATGCAATTTTAATAGATCCATCTCCTGAGAAGTTGTGCCCTATTGTTTTAAATGACAAAAAACGCATAAAAGGTCAGGCAGAAAGACTTGATGGAGAAGAATATCTATAAAAATACTAAAATGCTAAAAGGGGGGTTGCTTTGCTATTATCCATATGCTAAGATCGAGATTTAATTACACATCAATAATAAAATGGTGTGTATAATATCTATCATTTGATTTTGCCAATGTGCTCTGAACACGGTGGGAACAGTGTGAAAATGATATGTAGAGGAGAAAGTAGCTGGTGAACAAGATTGTCATTGTGAATTGAGTCTAGGTTGAGTGGATCAGAACTGGTTTGACCTTGACTGATGAGAAGTGGATTTAGCTTTATGGATGGAAAGTGGGTCTGGCTTGGATAATGAGTGGACAGGAAGAATGATTTTTACCCTTTCCACCCAGATTCAATTCCCACAAGGTTCAATTCCCATGAGTAAGATGTCAAATTGAACTTTTAACAAATATATTTTTATAATACCCATCCAGCTTATGCAGAATCCAACACACATTTAGTACCATCCTCCTCAGAATGAGGAGTGCCCAGCGAATTCATTGAGCAGTTGCCAAGTGAATTTACTAGTCATAAGCATTTCCCTTTGTTAAAAAATGGAAAGAGCATTGTTATTTCTTAGTATCGGGATGAATGGTTTCATTATCTTTGGCAAGGGAAATTACCGTAGGGGCAGTTGGTAAGACCTTTGCTCTTGCATGAGAGAGGTACAAACTTTGAATCTTTCTCCTAGTAGGTATTGTACCTTGTTACTGTAGAGATGGAGTTAACAGCTTCACATAGATAAAAGGAAAGGAAACCTATAAAGAAAACTCACAAAATGTCTGGAAAAATGCTAGAGGTGCTAAAATTTTGACAATAAGCGAGGAAAGTAAGTTTGATAACATCCGCACCTTCAGATCCTACGAAAAATCCAAAAGGAAAATCAAATTCCAAAGAAGGTCCATGGGGTTTTTGTTTAATTGTTAACCAAGGGTGGTGAAGGAAAATCAAATTTCGAAGCAGGTCCATGGGGTCTTGGTTCAATGGTTAACCGAGGGTGATGATAATTCCCCACCAAGGCTCAAATCACATAAATACATTGTTTAGAGGGTTCTAAATGAAAGGGATCTTTCTAAAATAGTATAAGATGACTACACTTCTAGCTAATTACTTCAGATTTACTTCAAATACTTTAAAGTAAGCATCATAGGAATTAACATAAATAAACCACACTACACACTTACCATGTTCTACCACTTGTGATATATTCCAGTTATATCTTGTTTCTTCCATTCTTTAAGACCAAATACATTCATCTCATATGCCCCACCACAAGCGTTACGATCAAAGTGCCTGGCTATGTGCTGGTTGAAAAAATTAAGGTATTTGTCAAACTGGCGAAAGCTTTCTCCACAAGTTTCCATTGAACCATTAACCTTTCCATTTAGATCTACTAACCACAAGGGCGTCAAATCTTTCTGCACAACAATATCATCATCCTAGAAAAGGATCTTGTCCAATTTAGGATAAATTATGGAAGATAGAAACGAAGATGATTTAGCATGGATAAATATTTTGGATTATATATTTCAAATTAGAGGAATGTGCTGAGAGTCTAGTTGAGTGATCTGCCTTGAAATAATACTCTTTCATAGCTGTGGATTCAATTTGGTGAAGCACAGGGAAATAGGAGGAATTGAGCCATTTAAAATCATCAACATTTTCTACAGGTATCACAGCTTTCCTTGGGGGATTAAGTAAAAACCACATTTTCATGGCCCCAAAAATTAACTTGTCTGTGACGAGATGAAATACATGTTTCTGATATTCCTGGAAACACAAGTAAATCATCTACAATGAGATCCAAATATTAAATGTAAAATTCATTAAAACTGTTGGACTTCCAAACTTTAGAGTATTTTAAATTAATAACAGTTCACATTAGGATTCATGACAGTTGAATTCACAACCATAGATGCAGCCAATACATTGTTAGAAAATAATGCATAGTGATAAAGAGTTGGATCCTCCAACTTGTCATTTTTAGGAAATTTCTCTTTTCAAGGGTAAGCAAGTAATACTCCATGGTCAATCACATGGACAGATAATGCAGGCCATTTGGAATAGTCTTCGCTGCCAAATAACTTAAAAATGTACTTTGCTTTCTCAAGGTCCTTACTTGCTCGTCTGCAGACTAAAGCCTGGTTCGCAACTTCTTTGTTACTGTCGCACAATCATAAAATTGTTTCCTTGGATAAGACATGACCCATAGCCTTGATCTTCTCAGGTGCACTGAAACATTCATATCAATTATCAGCCATGAAAAAGAGAATGAAAAACATAAAGATTGACACATAGACTACAACTTTAAAAGAAACAAAGGATATGAACACCAAATGCAAATGGAAGCACTTACTACTCTTGATTTAGAAGCAAGCAATGTGAAAACTATTACCTTTGAGGTAGATCAGAATCTGCATTAGCCTCACCAATTGTACGTTGACATTCCTTAATACGAAGCATCAATCCATGGTATAAATCAAGATTATTCCTAGCCCGGGAAATGCTTGAATACACCCTAGCCATGATCAGTTGGTCTTGCATCAATCTAACAGTGGAGTCAAAATTCTCGTTCTCATTCTCGTGCCTCCAAATGTTGTATTTTCCTAGGACAACAGAATCTACCTCCTTGGAACATTTAATTGTTGCGTTTTCAAGCTCAACTTGTTTTTCTTCATCTTGTTGAATCAGATCTATTGACCTTTTCTCCCTCCTCTTTTGTCTCAATTGTTGTAAGCATTAAACTACTATAAATTAAATCATACTATGCTAAAATCTAAGAAATATAAAATTTTTCTATTGGAGAAGTAACATTCAAAAATGATTTTGGAAAACAATAGAACAATTCCCCTTTCCATGAGAACAAAATGTAGAGATCTAGTGCATCAAATAACTTTACCCTCTGCAAAACTTTTGTTGGACTTTATTCAAGCTGCAAATGGTCTGCATTACAACACCATTGTCCTGAGAGTTTGACTAGACATTACCTTACAGTAGGCTACCAAAATCATAAATCAATTAACCAGGGAAAATCAAAGCTTACCATCAAGAGCATTCTCTTTGACGTCTTGATGTTGACTTCCTATGTCATCCTCTTGAAACCTCGTAAGAAGTTCGTCATCATTGGAAATTTTTTTCTGCACCTCGTCAATCATTCTACCCCCCTTAGGATTTTCATTGCATTCTTCATTGAAGATCACACCATCTTGTTGTGAATGTAACTTTTCTAAGCTACCTCCAGAAGTCGTTTGCATCTGCTCGATGTACACTGTTAGAAATAGAGAACCAATCCTGCTAATGTCAGTTTTCACTTCCTACTTAATACAACCCTACTCAACTACATAGATCATCATCACACAGGTTTCCTTACATGTTCAATAGAGAAAATAACCAAAATCCTCACCAATCGTACCTCAGAGTTAGTTATATCCCTTTGGTTTAGTTCGGAGGGCTTTTCTAATACCCATGAGGAAGATAAATCATTTGGTCCAACAATATTTTCATTTAGAGTTCATTAGTCCTCTGTGTTAGCTGTTATGACATCAATCACCTACCTAATAAATAAAATTTATTTTCAATTCTCTACTCAATAGGGGAGAAATCAAATTTAAGATATACAAATTCAACAGGTTTCTTATACTTGCCTCCGTTGGGAAGAAAGAGTCAATGCTCTCTATTAAACTTTTCTTTCTGCAGGCTTATGCCTGTTCCTGTGAACCCCATAGATAAATAGATAAGAGTGATCTTAAACATATGACAGAGCTCTAGTATCCTCAATAATTACTCTCTATCTCAATCCACTCATGTCGATCAAATTTTAGTTTAGGGAGACTATTTATTTTCTGGGATTACACTAATGTAAGTGCAAGTGCATTGCCTAGATCCTAAAAAAGAACAAAATGGCCATAGAAAAATAGAATTGGTTTTCAAGATGTGGAAAGAGAATGCAATTCTAATAGATCCATCTCCTAAGAAGTTGTGCCCTATTGTTTTAAATGACAAAAAATGCATAAAAGGTCAGGCAGAAAGACTTGATGGAGAAGAATATCTATAAAAATACTAAAATGCTAAAAGGGGGGTTGCTTTGCTATTATCCATATGCTAAGATCGAGATTTAATTACACATCAATAATAAAATGGTGTGTATAATATCTATCATTTGATTTTGCCAATGTGCTCTGAACACGGTGGGAACAGTGTGAAAATGATATGTAGAGGAGAAAGTAGCTGGTGAACAAGATTGTCATTGTGAATTGAGTCTAGGTTGGGTGGATCAGAACTGGTTTGACCTTGACTGATGAGAAGTGGATTTAGCTTTATGGATGGAAAGTGGGTCTGGCTTGGATAATGAGTGGACAGGAAGAATGATTTTTACCCTTTCCACCCAGATTCAATTCCCACAAGGTTCAATTCCCATGAGTAAGATGTCAAATTGAACTTTTAACAAATATATTTTTATAATACCCATCCAGCTTATGCAGAATCCAACACACATTTAGTACCGTCCTCCTCAGAATGAGGAGTGCCCAACGAATTCATTGAGCAGTTGCCCGGTGAATTTACTAGTCATAAGCATTTCCCTTTGTTAAAAAATGGAAAGAGCATTGTTATTTCTTACTATCGGGATGAATGGTTTCATTATGTTTGGCAAGGGAAATTACCCTAGGGGCAGTTGGTAAGACCTTTTCTCTTGCATGAGAGAGGTACAAACTTTGAATCATTCTCCTAGTAGCTATTGTACCTTGTTACTGTAGAGATGGAGTTCACAGCTTCACATAGATAAAAGGAAAGGAAACCTATAAAGAAAACTCACAAAATGTCTGGAAAAATGCTAGAGGTGCTAAAATTTTGACAATAAGCGAGGAAAGTAAGTTTGATAACATCCGCACCTTCAGATCCTACGAAAAAGCCAAAAGGAAAATCAAATTCCAAAGAAGGTCCATGGGGTTTTTGTTTAATGGTTAACCAGGGGTGGTGAAGGAAAATCAAATTTCGAAGCAGGTCCATGGGGTCTTGGTTCAGTGGTTAACCGAGGGTGATGATAATTCCCCACCAAGGCTCAAATCACATAAATACATTGTTCAGAGGGTTCTAAATGAAAGGGATCTTTCTAAAATAGTATAATATGACTACACTTCTAGCTAATTACTTCAGATTTACTTCAAATACTTTAAAGTAAGCATCATAGGAATTAACATAAATAAACCACACTACACACTTACCATGTTCTACCACTTGTGATATATTCCAGTTATATCTTGTTTCTTCCATTCTTTAAGACCAAATACATTCATCTCATATGCCCCACCACAAGCGTTAGGATCAAAGTGCCTGGCTATGTGCTGATTGAAAAAATTAAGGTATTTGTCAAACTGGCGAAAGCTTTCTCCACAAGTTTCCATTGAACCATTAACCTTTCCATTTAGATCTACTAACCATAAGGGCGTCAAATCTTTCTGCACAACAATATCATCATCCTAGAAAAGGATCTTGTCCAATTTAGGATAAACTTATGGAAGATAGAAACGAAGATGATTTAGCATGGATAAATATTTTGGATTATATATTTCAAATTAGAGGAATGTGCTGAGAGTCTAGTTGAGTGATCTGCCTTGAAATAATACTCTTTCATAGCTGTGGATTCAAGTTGGTGAAGCACAGGGAAATAGGAGGAATTGAGCCATTTAAAATCATCAACATTTTCTACAGGTATCACAGCTTTCCTTGGGGGATTAAGTAAAAACCACATTTTCATGGCCCCAAAAATTAACTTGTCTGTGACGAGATGAAATACATGTTTCTGAGATTCCTGGAAACACAAGTAAATCATCTACAATGAAATGAAAATATTAAATTTAAAATGCAGCAAAACTATTGGACTTCCAAACTTTAGAGTATTTTAAATTAATAACACTTCACCTTAGGATTCATGACAGTTGAATTCACAACCATAGATGCATGCAATACATTGTTAGAAAATAATGCATAGTGATAAAGAGTTGGATCCTCCAACTTGTCATTTTTAGGAAATTTCTCTTTTCAAGGGTAAGCAAGTAATACTCCATGGTCAATCACATGGACAGATAGTGCAAGCCATTTGGAATAGTCTTCGCTGCCAACTAACTTAAAAATGTACTTTGCTTTTTCAAGGTCCTTACTTGCTCGTCTGCAGACTAAAGCCTGGCTCGCAACTTCTTTGTTACTGTCGCACAATCATAAAATTGTTTCCTTGGATAAGACATGACCCATAGCCTTGATCTTCTCAGGTGCACTAAAACATTCATATCAATTATCAGCCATGATAAAGAGAATGAAAAGCATAAAGATTGCCACACAAACTACAACTTTAAAAGAAACAAAGGATATGAACACCAAATGCAAATGGAAGCGCTTACTACTCTTGATTTAGAATCAAGCAATGCGAAAACTATTACCTTTGAGGTAGATCAGAATCTGCATTAGCCTCACCAATTGTACGTTGACATTCCTTAATACGAAGCATCAATCCATGGTATAAATCAAGATTATTCCTAGCCTGGTAAATGCTTGAATACACCCTAGCCATGATCAGTTGGTCTTGCATCAATCTAACAGTGGAGTCAACATTCTCGTTCTCATTCTCCTGCCTCCAAATGTTGTATTTTCCTAGGACAACAGAATCTACCTTCTTGGAACGTTTAATTGTTGCGTTTTCAAGCTCAACTTGTTTTTCTTGATCTTGTTGAATCAGCTCTATTGACCTTTTCTCCCTCCTCTTTTGTCTCAATTGTTGTAAGCATTAAAATACTATAAATTAAATCATACTATGCTAAAATCTAAGAAATATAAAATTTTTCTATTGGAGAAGTAACATTCAAAAAGGATTTTGGAAAATAATATAACAATTCCCCTTTCCATGAGAACAAAATGTAGAGATCTAGTGCATCAAAGAATTTTACCCTCTGCAAAACTTTTGTTGGACTTTCTTCAAGCTGCAAATGGTCTGCATTACAACAACCATTGTCCTGAGAGTTTGACTAGACATTACCTTACAGTAGGCTACCAAAATCATAAATCAATTAACCAGGGAAAATCAAAGCTTACCATCAAGAGCATTCTCTTTGACGTCTTGATGTTGACTGCGTATGTCATCCTCTTGAAACCTCGTAAGAAGTTCTTCATCATTGGAAGTTTTTTTCTGCACCTCGTCATTCATTCTACCCCCCTTAGGATTTTCATTGAATTCTTCATTGAAGATCACACCATCTTGTTGTGAATGTAACTTTTCTAAGCTACCTCCAGAAGTCGTTTGCATCTGCTCGATGTACACTGTTAGAAATAGAGAAGCAATCCTGCTAATGTCAGTTTTCACTTCCTACTTAATACAACCCTACTCAACTACATAGATCATCATCACACAGGTTTCCTTACATGTTCAATAGAGAAAATAACCAAAATCTTCACCAATCGTACCTCAGAGTTAGTTATATCCCTTTGGTTTAGTTCGGAGGGCTTTTCTAATACCCATGAGGAAGATAAATCATTTGGTCCAACAATATTTTCATTTAGAGTTCATTAGTCCTCTGTGTTAGCTGTTATGACATCAATCACCTACCCAATAAATAAAATTTATTTTCAATTCTCTACTCAATAGGGGAGAAATCAAATTTAAGATATACAAATGCAACATGTTTCTTATACTTGCCTCCGTTGGGAAGAAAGAGTCAATGCTCTCTATTAAACTTTTCTTTCTCCAGGCTTATGCCTGTTCCTGTGAACCCCATAGATAAATAGATAAGAGTGATCTTAAACATATGACAGAGCTCTAGTATCCTCAATAATTACTCTCTATTTCAATCCACTCATGTCGATCAAATTTTAGTTTAGGGACACTATTTATTTTCTGGGATTAGACTAACGTAAGTGCAAGTGCGTTTCCTAGATCCTAAAAAAGAACAAAATCGCCATAGAAAAATAGAATTGGTTTTCAAGATGTGGAAAGAGAATGCAATTCTAATAGATCCATCTCCTGAGAAGTTCTGCCCTATTGTTTTAAATGACAAAAAACGCATAAAAGGTCAGGCAGAAAGACTTGATGGAGAAGAATATCTATAAAAATACTAAAATGCTAAAAGGGGATTGCTTTGCTATTATCCATATGCTAAGATCGAGATTTAATTACACATCAATAATAAAATGGTGTGTATAATATCTATCATTTGATTTTGCCAATGTGCTCTGAACACGGTGGGAACAGTGTGAAAATGATATGTAGAGGAGAAAGTAGCTGGTGAACAAGATTGTCATTGTGAATTGAGTCTAGGTTGGGTGGATCAGAACTGGTTTGACCTTGACTGATGAGAAGTGGATTTATCTTTATGGATGGAAAGTGGGTCTGGCTTGGATAATGAGTGGACAGGAAGAATGATTTTTACCCTTTCCACCCAGATTCAATTCCCACAAGGTTCAATTCCCATGAGTAAGATGTCAAATTGAACTTTTAACAAATATATTTTTATAATACCCATCCAGCTTATGCAGAATCCAACACACATTTAGTACCATCCTCCTCAGAATGAGGAGTGCCCAGCGAATTCATTGAGCAGTTGCCCGGTGAATTTACTAGTCATAAGCATTTCCCTTTGTTAAAAAATGGAAAGAGCATTGTTATTTCTTACTATCGGGATGAATGGTTTCATTATCTTTGGCAAGGGAAATTACCCTACGGGCAGTTGGTAAGACCTTTGCTCTTGCATGAGAGAGGTACAAACTTTGAATCTTTCTCCTAGTAGGTATTGTACCGTGTTACTGTAGAGATGGAGTTCACAGCTTCACATAGATAAAAGGAAAGGAAACCTATAAAGAAAACTCACAAAATGTCTGGAAAAATGCTAGAGGTGCTAAAATTTTGACAATAAGCGAGGAAAGTAAGTTTGATAACATCTGCACCTTCAGATCCTACGAAAAAGCCAAAAGGAAAATCAAATTCCAAAGAAGGTCCATGGGGTTTTTGTTTAATGGTTAACCAGGGGTGGTGAAGGAAAATCAAATTTCGAAGCAGGTCCATGGGGTCTTGGTTCAGTGGTTAACCGAGGGTGATGATAATTCCCCACCAAGGCTCAAATCACATAAATACATTGTTTAGAGGGTTCTAAATGAAAGGGATCTTTCTAAAATAGTATAAGATGACTACACTTCATTGTCATGGAGATCTTACTTGAATGTTGTAAGAAGTCTACACTTCAATTAATACTACCAGATTAAGAAAGGGAATGCTTGCCAATAAAGATAAACTAAATTCTAACGCACCCCAAAGAAAAAGACAGAAGCAACCTGACAAGAGAGGAGGGAAGGAAGAAGCTTACCAGCGAGGGAGGAGGGCAGGAAAAAGCTTACCAGTGAGGGAGGAGGGAAGGAATAAGCTTACCAGTTGCAGATGTAGATGTGAAGTGGTGAAACATAGCTGCCAGAAAAACCAAAGGCATGACCACAAAGATAACAAGGAAGCCCACCACAGCTATTCGCTGATGAAAACCCTGACCTCCCCATCCTCCATTTCTACCATGTTGGTAGCCCTGCCACCCTCCATTCCACACACCTCCTCTTTTCATACACATCTTTAGCTCTCAACCCTAACACCACTTTTCTCCTTCTCCTCCTCCTAAACAGATATCGAGCAATGCAACCCTTACTCAATCATAATCCTCTACATCAAACCCATATCATGGTTAGAAAAAATATATGAAGTCAACAACAACCAAGAAAACCCTTAGATCTCATATATACTTCAGAGCATTTGATAGAAAAATTTACCAAAGCCATTATGAAATGGATACATCAACTGATTTCATGCAGTTTTGAGAAAGAAAGGGACAGTAACATGGTAAAAACCTAGATGAAAATGGGCATAGGGGCTAGAAGTAGACAGATTTGAGGGTCTCTATATTTGTTAGCCTTTTTGTTAAAAAACCAAAACATATAATTAAGGGAAACATGTCATTCAGATTTAGATGCCTACATAGATGTTATTATTAATAGGGATCCTCACCAGTCTGGCTGACTGTTCATACATTACGACATAGGAAGAGGAAGAACAAATAGGCAACGTTGGGTATATATGACACCCCTCAACTTACTAATTTAACTGAGCAGGTACCGACTTGGCATGCCTTGCATTGAGGCATGTAAAGGTAAAGGGAATGCTAAGGGGGTAATTTGATGCAAAGCAAGGGTGAATTATGCCTCCCTGAATGCACATCATGAGACTGTGCTTAAGATTCGCGATTCTGAGGTTATGAGTATAGTAGAGTGTAAGCACAAGAGAGAAGCTAAACATATTGTGATCTAACATTTAAAATTGTGACTTGTTGATTGATTTCTCATTCAGAATGAAGAGAAAAATTCAATGGTTGGGGGAGATAAATGATGAGTGTTCTATTGAGTAAAGGAAATACATCATTTTGAGGCCATGGTTAGATCTTAATGGTCTAGGATGCCAGTGTTAGTAAAACCTTACCTAAATGCCTTATGACTACCACATGGATGAGTGTTACACTTACATTATTGATGCACTAACCATAGGGAGTTGGTATAATATTTATGGTTATGGGCGCTTACAAAAATAGGTTTTCATATACCTATGAAGTGAAAGGGAAGCAAGTGCCCTTTCTTCAATATAGGAGTAAGGTTGTAATCCTTAAACCAGCCGACAGAGAAAATTTTTGTTAAAGAATACGTTTTATACATCCTGTGTCCATTAGCACGAACTGGTTTATAAACATAGTGTTAGATTAATGTCATAGCACTTCTAGAAGTTGTTTTGATTCTCAGAAAACATGTTGTATGTTGTCGTCTCGTTCGAATTTTGCACAAAAAACAATTGGTCCTTTAACAAGACTCGAGTGTGCCAACATGGACTGAAGAAGAGGTTATTATTATTGCAAACCCTCTTCTCAAATCAGTATGTCAATTTTAAATTTAGCATAAATTGGGAATAAAACATACGATGTTCTAGAAGCTAAAAGATAGACACCACAGGAATCTACAACTTCTTACCTCTATTGTTGTCATGTTTAGCTTGCCCTGCTAGAATGGTATCAAAGTTAAGGTAAGGGAAAGGTATCAAAGCTAAGGTGAGGGCAAGCCCAAGCAAGGAAGAAGGAAATCACAAGAAGTTTTTTGACAACACTGACCTCCTTCCTCTTCAAAGATCAGTCATTGTGAAACACTAAAACTCCTATTGCAAAATTCTTGGTTGTAGATCCAAAAAAGGAAATGAGATCAAGGCCTCATCAATCAAGCATCTCTAGGATAGAGCACTCTGTCAAATTGTTGGTCAAATGATCTATATCTAAGGCCTTTTGTCATGACTATATCCTGGAAGCTTTGGTTACTTTAGGGTCAAATCTTCTATTATGAAATCACCCTTGAATTGAATTTGGTTTGGAGATAGTGTCTCACTTCGAATTCCTTCTCTATTGTAGGTTTATATAAAGTCATATCTAAAGCTATAAAGTTCCTAGCATCTAAGCTCATGTATATAATATTATTCTTGAGCTCATTGACATGGCTTCGGCCATGTATTAGGGATTTTTCTGTCTCACAGAGAAGTATAAAAGGCTACAAAAGGTGAAGTATTCTCAGCCCTGGGACATCAATCAAGAGGCTTTGAAAAATAGTGTTCATGGTTTTCCATTGGGTAGATGCTTATTGAAGGTAAAGGATCAACCTTTGTGCATCTCTAAGATTCAGGTATCAAAGGAAAGGGGGTTCAAGACAAATAAAGATCACTTCAAGGATCTTGAAATCTGAAATACAATGTTCTAAAATGTCATTTAAATAGGTGTGACTGTTATTGGTGTCTAAGCCAAATGCATCTCAACATTTCTTGTCATATTAACTCATTGAGGCAATCAGGACACACACGTGGGTTTTTCCTATAGACATCACGTCTTATATGACTTTTACATCTTGGGTTTAAAAAACCTTTATACACTCTAATTAGTAATTTCTAGTACCCATGGTTGATGCATGCTACACATTATTTTTCATAGCTACCAAATTTGCATTCCATCAGTTAAAGCTAGGATAGAATTAGTCTTAGTCAAAGAAGTCTATTTTATTTGATGGATTCAAACTGAATTTAATTTACTATGGTTTTTCCTTTCCTTTAATTTACTCTAGTTTCAATAAGCATCAAATCTTCCAAAGACAGAAATTTGATAATAGAACTGGAGTCAGATAGAGACTTACCGCTGCGAAAAATGGATACAGTCAAAAGTTCTTTCCCAAGGCTTGGTAGGTTGATGGCCTCCATGAATTTTTTTCCTCTTCGACAGATTTATCAATGGCTTTTTCTACAGTAGCCTCAGAGGGGTTTTTGTTGCCTATGCTAGGAAAATTGTATGATTCCGAAGGGGATCTCCAACAACTGAAGCTTTTTCATCAGTTACTTGAGTCCAAAATTTCTGGAATAGCTCTATCAACCTCTTTCACTACTTTGTACGAGAAGGCAACAACCTATAGAGAGAGAGGAGCATTTTTTAGGTGATGGTGCAAAGGAAAAGCCCTGTTTGAAACTTATGTGGGTCTGGGGTTTCATAGCGAAATCAAGGATCTGCACAAGTTCCAGTTGGGTGTCCCGTTCCCTGCACGAAACCCCAACAATCTCCTGCCTCTATCGAACTAGAAGGGAAAAATAGGATACTCATAGAAAAACGTTGGTCTCCATTGCTGAAACCTCCTCGAGAATTCAAAAATTCATGCTTTTAACAAAATTGTTGAAACCTTCTCCAGAATTCAAAAATCTAGGGTACGAACAAAATTACTTCACCCATTGTTCTTCTTCCATGCTTGAAAGCTCCTCGAGGGTTCTCCTTGAGTGTTTGAACAAAAATGGCATCGCCCACCCCAAAATTTTATTTGGTGATTGGTATAAGGGAGACAAAATGTCTTAAATAAGGTTATTAAATTACCATGGTATGTTTTGAAAAGCTCTTATAGAAAATATATATATATATCTTCTAATGCCTCTCAATGTCTTCCATGGGGAATTTTGATTATGGTAAATTTAATAAAAAAAATGACATTTTAAGATGAATTCATGTAGTAGTGATTCAATGGAATGGAATCATTTTTAAATTCTTTGGAATCTTTTTTTCACAATGTTTTCAGATATATATTTTTTCTAGACAATTTCACCTTTTTCAAAAGGGGAAGAGGCGATAGTCTCTTGTAGTAGTGATTCAATAAAATGGAATCATTCTTAAATTTTTGGAAACCTTTTTCCATGATGTTTTTAGACATTTACCCTTTTTCTAAAATGTTTCACCACTTTCAAAGGGGAAAGAGGCGAAAATCTCTTGTTGCTCTTTCACAAAAGGTGTCATGTCACTCATTTTCAAAGGGACTAGAGTGATACACTTCAAAATGTCACATTCTGCCATGGTTTGAGTCCAGATTTTAAGTCAGTGAGGCGGAAGGGTCTCTAAGCTTGTTTAGGTGTACAGTTAAAAATGAACATTTCACTGTCATTCTCATCTTCGAATAAATGCTCATGGGAGAGCTCAGTCTTCTATTTTTATCAATCTGATAAATATTTTACATATGGAAGAGGGTATATCTTGGCTACTAACATGGGCTATAAAGTTTGGGGTGGCATGGGACAACAATGAAAAGGTTTGTTGACAAATGTATATCATCCCAATCTCCCCCCAGAAATAGGCCTCGATGCAAAATGGCTACATGAATCTTCAAAGGAAATTTGGGATGAATTTTGTGCTCACAAGCTAAAGTTTCTTGAACAAGAGATGGGAAAGGATATTGTTGGGATGTTTAAGAAGAATTTAAAGCAAGATATGTAAGCTCAGAAACCCCAAGGAGAAACCCAACATAAACATATGAGCTCTAACTCTCCTCCTGAATTATCCAATGCTACTTCTTAAGAAAAAGTCTATTATTGTTGTTCGTGGATTAAAAAAGAAAGGAGAGGGCTTCTAATGATAGGGAAGGGAGAGTGAAGATGAGATAGATGAGATCGACGTTTCCCCTAGACAACGCCATTTCCCCTATCACCCAAAGTCTATTTCCTCCTATTAATGAAAGGCATATTACATTAAATATAAAAATAATTATAAGCCATGCATTTTGACGCCCTTGTACATTCTTTTTGATTAATGAAAAATCTTCGAATTACAAAAAAAAATTAACACACTATGCTCACACCCAATGCAATAAGCAAGCCCCATCGATGTTATGCACTACCTCAAATGGGTTTAATAGCCTTGGACGGTTCTAACAATCATAGTTGAATGTATATGATGTTAACTAATTTAACCAACAAAACATGCCTTCGACAATGGTAACTAGACATACACTCCATTTACTGCATTAAACAATCAAGTGAGGCTTTAATAATTGTAACCAAACATACAAGTCGTTGAACAAGTTAACCAACCTAACACAACTTTAATAGTGATAAGAAAAATGTACATGTTACTAATCAATTGACCATTGTGTCATGCCTCTAACATGTGCAATTGAACATAAATGTTGTTGATGGGGTTGACCTATCTAACATATCTCCCACAATTGTAGTCAAACATCCATGCTGATTTGGTTAATCTCCTAGACAATGTTAATAAAAAATACATATTAATATCCAACCTAACATGTCACTAATATTGAAAATCGAATGTACATGTCAATGGCTAAGCTAATTGACCTTATATGTTGTTCATTGAGATGATTAACACATAGCTCACTAAGCTGACCAAGTTGACAAACCATTGGTTTTGTCATTGAACTAACATGCCTTTAATAGACACAACTAAATGTACATGATGTTACACCAGTAAACCATCATGACATGCCTTTAACAGTAGTAACAAAGTGTGGAAGTTCTGGATTGGGAAAACCAAACTAATATACCTATGATAATCATAATTGACCATACATATCTTTTGTGATCAACCCTTCAAGTTTTCCCTTGTTTCTATACAAAATTAAGCATTCCATGCAAGTCTCAAAGTAACTTTGATACATATGCAAATTAAGTTTGTATTTACATGTTCAATTTGTGTTAAAGTGTTCCCTCTTTAAAGGTCATAGGATTCGATCCAATGGAAATTAAGGTATGTACACATCCATAGATTAAATATTTAAAGCATTGAATGGAGGGCATCCCTTGTCTCACAAACAAGGGGGTCTCATATGTCAACTTGGCAGCTACCTGCATTATAATTTAATATTAAATAATATTCTTATTTTTTCAATTAATATGAATGCTTGTAATATTTAATATATTGTTAAGGAGATTACCCCTTCACTAATTAGTGAAGTATTTAATATTGGATGAGAGAGTTATAAGGCTGAAATTTTGGCTACCATGGGTTATGTTTGGTGTTTGTATTATGTCAATGCCAAATTATATTTCACACCACTCCAAGAATCAATCAAAATCATTTACACATACCAATCAAAGGTATTCAATAGATGGTTAAGGAAGTGGTTGGGAGGAGTTCACTGTCATATCCAACGAAGGGTTTCCAAACTAGAGAAACAAGGGCATGTGGTTGATTTATGAGGTAATGTTTGAAATATTGCTACGAGGAGAGGAGTTGGTGGGAGTCCTTCTTATGAAAAGGCCCTGTGCCTCTTCATTTATTTCTTCAGATAGGCTTGAAATAAGTGATTATATCAATATGATACATATAATATGGAAACCACTCACAACACAACAATATTGAACATTTGCATGAGACATAACTTTATTTTCAATATATTTTTGCTTCAAAAAAGGCAAGATATGCTACTATGATGTAATACAATGATTCACCAATATTGGACACCAAAAAATGACTTGGACCACAGATGTTATGTACGATGACAATCATCCACTATAAGCTATGATTATTAGCCACTCTAATACCCCTCATTTATGGTCACTCCTTGAACATGCTCATGAAATTTGAGATCATTGGACATCGTTAACATGCTTTGGTTAACACAATCTAGTATGGTGTGAGGGCCTTGCCTACAATGCAAGCTTTCTAACACCCTTTACAACAACATTGCTTCACAAAAGGCGTTTGACATTGATTCATAATTTTGCCTTTGTATATGAGAAAGAAACACTCTTGATTACAAATTGAACATTGTATCATGACATTGCCTTTCTCTCTTTGTGTGAACTTGCTCAATTAGCATCTAGATACCTTGTGAGATAAAAACCAATGCATGTATTGTATTTGGTATTGTGTCAATTATTCAATTTTTATGTCCTAATATAGTGTTAATGGCCTTCCAATGCATGGTCAGTCTTGAATTAAAATTTTGACATGGAAAATCCCAATTTTAAAATTTTTGCAATCAGAGGGATAATTTTGGGACAATGTGTATCCATCTTGGTGGAGAATGGGGCAAGCAAAATTTTTATTGATGCACAGTTGGTGAAGTGTAGAGGAATTCATAGATTGATATATATCTTGAACAACATGGGCAAGAGAGGATTCCCATGCTTCACCTTAGTTGTCTTCTTGATTGTTGGTTCGATTTGTTGAGGATATGGTTGATGGGAAAAATGTTGAGGATATGGTTGATGGTTTGATATTGAATTCAAAATCCTTTCTTGACCCTTTAGCCAAAGAGGTGTCTCCTAAAGTATCTCCAATAATATCCTATGAAGAGTCATAACATTTAAACTGGAATTATGGCCCACCATGATAATCTAATAATTAATTGAAATAGCACTAAACCCCATTTAGGGATTGGGTGAATCATATGGTGGGACTATGCTAGTGGGGACCCTAAATAAATGAGTTGAAAACACCTTGATTTTCTACCTTGATGTCATTCATCTCCTAAATTTCTTGTTGGATACACAAGTCCTAGAAAACATGACAAGGAAGATGAGAGGGAGTTGACAACGACATTAGCTTGTCCTAGAACATCATAAAGTTCATCCACATGGATGAACATGGAATGGGAATTAGGGTCATAAAGTATATTAGAGTGTTAGACAAATAGGGTGCATCAAAATCTTTTTGGAGTGTCCCAAAGGGCAATATACAATTCTTATCTCCTCTAAAATACAATATACACTTATTGTGGTATTATTAACCACAAGATTCTTAGAACTAGTGGTATAGTGTTTGGTCATGAATGAATATGTGGAAAAGAAATCTAAAGCTTTCGACTCACTGGCATAAAATAGTTCATGGGGCTAAATCAAAATTTCAAGGGACATGTCAAGGATCTCTGGTAAAATGGGGTTAGTAGCCAAATGATACCTTTCAAATAATTTGAGGAGAGTAGGGAATATTTAGAGGAGGCCAACTCAAGAAACCATAAGCAATAAAAGGGGGAAAGTATATAACAAATATGGTTAGACTAGGCATCAAAATCCCCATCCTTGAATGAAATGGTGGTTTACATAGGGCTCATGAGAGAATATGGGATGGAGGGTAGATTTGCATGGTCAGAAAATGAGAGGAGGGATTTATCTACTAAAGGAATATGAAAATGAGAGGAGGGATTTATCTACTAAAGGAATATGGGATGGAGGTTATTTCTAAGTTCAGGGAGGCCTTTAGCTTTTTTGACAAGGACGGAGGTGGATATATCACAGCAAAGGAGCTTGGGATAGTAATGCATTCTTTGGGTTGAACCCCCAATGTATATTGGAAGTGGTCCAAATGTTTTATATTCAACAATATAGTGCTAAATACAATAAACCACAAAACAGTAGTTCTAATCTACCTGTAAATGGAACATATTAAATACACCATTGTAAATTGATTTTACTAAGGAGAATCAAAGAAATAGATGATTCTAGTCATCCATCGCCTGCATACAGAGTAAACAACAACTAGGCGCACTCTATCCTTTATGACACAAATTGTCCCATGCCAAGATGAAGCCAGAAAGATACATTTACTGATATTCTTAGGCAAAGTGAAAATATGAAGCCAATATACAGAGATGCTCTGAAGGACTGCTCAAACTAGAGTCAACTAACCTCCTAGGGAGAGCCTCTTGTGTGCCCATGATAAAAGTATACAGTGGATTTCCTTCATAATTCAGCTCCAATCCTTAATTCCATAACAATTAGGTTGTAGCATAAATCTAAGATATTTAAAATCTGCATCCAATGCAATGAAGATAACACCAAAAATATGATAAATCTCCAGTACCAATGCATCATCTGGGTAAGAATAAATCATATGAGATTTAATATTATTCATAAGGAGTCCAAAGCCTGATCAAAAGAGGTCAATATACCAAATAGTAACACATCATTGACAAAAATCAAAGGAGTAACTGTGACTTGTCTACCTACACACATGTAGCCAAAATTACATTTAATCCATCTATCTCCACACCTGCAACCAAATTTACCTCCCTTGTGAATTTTGTGACTAATTCTTTGAAAATCCAATCTTTTATCCTCAACGTCTTCTTCTCGCACAAGTTATCATAGATAGTTTGAAGTAAGCATATTATCTACTAACGAATATTTTGTAATTTGCCTCCACCATCCTTGTCGAAATTATGGTGTAGAGTTGCAACTACTCATGAAATTTTAATCAAAATTACAAGACACAAGCCTGCTCTACTACTCTCCGGAAGTTAATTCACAATTCATAACCAAAATTTCATACATGCAATAAGAAATAACACACATGCACACAAAATTTTTCCTAAGGAAAACAATACGCTAAAAACCCCAATGTCTATTTGCATTAATATGATCAATGGAAATGTATTGCAATTTCTTCTGTCAACTGAGCACAACCTACAAGTGAATAACCTATCTCTCTTCTCACTAAGAAGCTCTAAGCTAGACTTAGTAAATTTCTACCTCTGCTTGAGCCCATATATCCTTGGGCAATTCCTTGAGAAATTAGGCCCCTATTATTTAGGAATTTTTACAAAATGGATTGCGAAATTCCCAAGGTTGATCATCTAACTATATGCAACACCTATACACTCAAGGCTAGCCTACAGTTGATGTTACACTGCCTTGGAATCTCCACCACAGCTGGGGAACTCGAATTGTCCATGCATTAGCTATTTTGGGTTGATTGATTAATTAAGTGGATGATCACTAAGTTTGACTGAAGTCCCACTACACAATTGGCCTTCCACTCGTTCCTCAAGTAGTTGGACCTAATTTAACTAAAAATAACTTGAGATAATTGAATTTGATTGCTACAAATTAACAACCATACATTCTTAACTGGACTATAACTACTCCAACTTGAATTTACTGTGTAAACCAGGTGACACAAGCCATGTCACACAAGTTAACTGCATCCAAGCTATCTGTTGATGAGGAAATTCAATTTTTCTCAATTTAATGAAGGAAATATCAAATTGAGAATTTCTTGCTACATTTTTTAAGACTCCCTCTCTGCAAGAAAGGGATTATCAACCACCCCTCTCCTCCACCTAACGAATTCGAACTTCCCTCTTGACAAAGATTTCGATAATGGAGTGTAGCAACATCATCTTTCTCTAGACACAATCTCATAAATGGTGATATTGGATATCTATATGCTTCGATTGATCATGAACGCAGAGACATTGATGCAACTTTGATTATCACAATTAGATCCATCATCTGACCAAAAGTTCCAACAAATATCTTTCTCATCCATATCGCCTCACATGTTTCTTTACTTGCAGCCATGTATTATGCTTTTGTCTAGCTGAGCACCATAGATCTTTGCTTCCTGTCATACCAAGAAACAACTACAAACCCAACACTAAAAATTACACTTGATGTACTCTTTCGTTCTAATTGACTTCATGCCCAACCTGCATCTATGAAGTCACACAACGTCATTCCCTCTACTCATCCATACCATAGCCCAAACTGGGTAGTGCATGTGAGGTACCATAAAACATGCTTAGTTTCCTTCCAAAATAGTTTGGTTGACCTAACCATAGCATGTCTTAGCTCATTTACTGCACATCACATATCTAGTCATGTGTTCACAAGATACATGAGTGGACCCACTAACTGTTGATAAATGGTAGCATCCACTTCACCTGAAGTGGCATCCTCCTTCCTTTAGTTTTTCGTTAGAGGTGTTTCCATGGGTTTACAACTCTCCATGTAGAAACTCTGCAGTATCTCATTTTCATACTTGCCTTGAGAGACAAATAATTACCATCACCTTGTCATACTTCCAACCCGAGAAAGTAGTGCCTGAGACCCATGTCCTTCATTTAAAATTCCCTTGCAAGGTCCTCCTTGCAAGATACGATCAGTGTCTCATCACTAGTTAAAATAAAATTATCAACATATAAGACAGTAATAAGAAATTTACCTTCTATCCATGCGTGATGAGGTTTACATCTGATTCACTTATGGTGAAGCCCAAACTGGTGAAATAACCATTGATCTTAGTGTACCAAGTGTTATCACTCAGGTTGTTCCCTGCTTCCTAAAGGGAATACGGCTGAGGTAACCACTAACCAGTCTTTTAGTTACAGGTCCTAGCCTACCTGCAACCAAAGAGGGCTCTCTCTTTATAATTTAGCTTTGTTGATGGGTGATTTTAGGCTAGTTATGGTGTACTGATTTTGTTTTTTAAATTTGGTTGGTTGGTGAATTCAAACAGAGATGAGATATAAGTTACAGAACAGTTTGGGCCATTGCGAAATGGAGTTCATGACTGTGTACTGATGAAATATGTTTCTGAAGAAAGAGTATTGCTGCAAAGCCATATAGGCATCTGTGGAACAATTTTTTAAGATCAGATAATGAAGTTATGGAACTAGTGAGTGAAAGGAAATTAAGAATCTTCCACTATGCTAACAAGGGGAGAAATGAAAGTATTGATTAAGAGCAGTTAAGAATTCTTAAACAATATTCACAGTGAGAGAAATAGTTTAAACATGAGCAATTAATAATTCATATCCATGTCTAATCCAGAAGAAAACATATTTAGAAACAGGGATTCAACATAGGGTGTATTCAAACAAATCCTAAGCTATTATTTTTCCCTATTTACTATGATCATGAGACATATGTGAATTTTTGCATACACAGAAAGACAAGAACATGGTTTAGAATAACTTATTGTTCCATTAAATGACACAGGAATTCTGCAACATAACACAGTCCTTCATTTCCACCTTCAGACAGTATAGGAACCAGGAACTCCACCAGCAATTTGTATTAGCAAAAGTCTGAGATATACAATGCAACTCTTCTGAGAGAGTTTCACTACAACTGACCCTCAATACGTTCTATGAGGGGATATATATACAAAAATAGGATACAGAATATCTAGACAGTGAGTTATTATGTAATGAATTACATCACCAACTCTCTTACAAAAGTAAATGAAAGAAATAACTATAGCAATTAATATTGACATGGCAGTTGTCTTTCTGTCAGACAAATTTTGACTTTTTGGATCAACCAAGTTGGCGGTAGCTGTGTCTTTAAATCTGCGTTTGTTGAGCCTGTTGTCTGAGTGCTTTGATGAGTCACTTTACTGATGCTTCCTGTGATACTTGCGTGCTTGATTTTCTGCTGACCTATACTGTGACTGAGATCTAAATTTTGACAAAAAGGAATAATATACTTGGATCACCTGGGTAGTACTTCCAGCATTTCCAGCCACCAATCAGCTGGAGGTAGCTGATGTCTCCTTATTTTTATGAGCATTTCATCTGCTTCAGTATATCTGTAGAAATTTTGAGGCACTTCAAACAGATGATTAATCTCATGCTCAATAAAAAATAAATTCTCTGGTTTGTCATATAGAGATTGCCGAGAGGGAGGCCCTGCTTCTTCTGTGGAGCTGGTGGATGTTGTAATCTGATTTTCAACATAGTTGTTGATCCTTGTGATGTATTGATCATATGACAGCAGTTGTCCAGTACCAGTCACTAGGCTAGGAAATACTCTATCTTGCAATATTGTTATCTTTGCATTGAAATTATCTATTTCTGCCTCCATATCCTGACATTTCCTTTCTAGGGTTTGTGTCATATTTCTTAAGGTCAGCACTTTTTTGGCTATCAGGATAGTGTATGTTTTGTTATTTATATCAAGTGCTGCCAATTCCTCCTTAGTGTGAGTATTGAGGAAATGTATCATTTTATTAGCCTGCTCAGGCATGATTCCCAGTGTTGTTCTGGCCTTTTGTATTTCAACATGAGCTATGCCTATTAGTTCAATTTGCTCATGTATTGCTTGTATTGACCTCCATTGGTCATGGATTGATTGGCCAATTTTGGCCCATATGATCTTCTTGATTTCTGCCAGAGTTTTGCCTAGAAGAAATTCTTTTTCCAAGGCCTTCACTTTGGTTTCCAAGGCCTTTATCTCTCTCTGCTTCTCTGCCACTGTCATTTTGGACTTATCATAGCTGGCCTCTAGCTTGGCCAGTCTCTCGTTCGCTTCATTAATTTCTGTCACCTGAACCTCAAGTTCCTTGACAGCTTTCATTAAGTCCTCCATGCTCATGCTTGATTTTGTTGCTGCTGTTGTTGCTGCTGTTGCTTTTGTTGTTGATGTGGCCGTGGTAGGTGCTGGAATGGCAGGAGGGGCTACTGCTGCTTATGTAGGAGGAGCAGGACGAAGAGTTGTAGAATTTTTAGGGGGTTGGGAGGTTGACTCCCCTTGCTTGTCCTGCAATGCCTTTTCCAATTCTGCTTCCATCTGTAATATTCTCTGATTCATCTTCAAAAGCAGATCCATGGTCTAATCAACTTGCTCTTCCTGTGCAATTTCTGTTGTTTGAGGGTGAATGGTTGGAGGCAGCTCTGCCTTCTTTCTTAGTGGAACAATGTCATCCTCCTTTTTCTTCATAAGGGCCTTAATACCCTTTGGATCTTTAGGATCATGTCCTAGATCGATGATTATGTCTTCCAAAGTTTTTATTCTGTTTTCCTTAGTGGTGGAAGACATCCTTTCCAAATATACCTATGTATTTGTATTCTTTAGTGACTCTTTTAACTGATGGGCCAACATGGCCCTGTCTGCAAGTGTGGCATACACCATTTCCCATGTTTTCTTATGCAGTTCAATTTGATCCATGGGATGTATGTCCTTGGAGAGGACCTCTAGACTTGTTTTTGTGTAGTATACAGATGATCTGGGCTTTGGAACCTTAGGCTTAAGATGAGTAAAAATCATCTTGTCCTCCTTGATATCATATGCTGCCATCAATCTTTGTTGCTTGGAGGGTGTTGCCTTTAAGAATTGATCATAAAGTTGAACTCTCATGAGTTCATTTTGGGCCTTGATTTCCATAAAGGTTCCTTTGATTCCAACTGGTTGCTTGCCCTTATGCCTGGAAGAGGACACCTCTGTACTTTGCTGCATAGCTTGTTCCTGCTGCAATGAACTAGTGGCAGTTTGCTGGCTAGATTCTCTTTCTCTGCTTTAGCTTTCTGCCCTTTCTTCACTGATGTATTCTTCTTCGGTCTGAGGATCAATCCTTGGTCTCTTGCCCTCCGGTTGCTGTGTTAACCCACTTGGAGGTATGGGCTCCTCTCTATCTCGTTTTCTGCCTCTCTCTTCATTGAGAGGAGTCTGCAAAACTGGAATTTGGTGTGCTTCAGGTTGCTGTAAAGGGGCTTGCCCTTGACATTGGTCTTTTGAAGTGCTGGGCTGTTCTGCCTCTGTTTGCTATTGTACATCCATCACTTCTTTTCCTTTTGCTGTGGTTGTTGTTGTTGTAGATGCCTGCTGGGTGGCCTGTGCCATTGCAGCAGTGGATGTGCCTTCTCTGACTTGGACTGGTAGCTTGAATGTGACCTGCTGAAAAGAATCCAAGGCAAGAGTCTTCTCTAAATCTTTCATTGTTTGCTCCAATGTCTCTTCCTGAGTAAATTCCTCTACTAATGTACCAGGCACCCATTCATTTTGATTGGCAAAGTGTTCAATTTGTGGATATGGACAATGTTTATAGGCTAACAGCCTATATTTGACTCTTCTAGCACTGATAAAGCCTTCAGGGTCATAAGGGACCCACCAAAAACTCCTTTTAAGTTTAAGTTGCTGCCCCAGTATTTGATCAACTTCTTGCCAACCATCTTTCCTGTTCATGATGAAGGGGCCTAGGTGGTCTCTGAATTTGAGATTGGCTTTCTTCTTGGAACTATGAAAGTGTGTAAGATTGGAATTGATGAGTTGCCTATAGTATTCCAAGGCAAACAATCTCATAGGCACATATCTTGCGAGCCTTTAAGTACAGAGCTCACAACCATAGAACCTGATGACTGTTTGATTTTGGTATAAATACCAATCACCTATTTTGTAATTCCTGGACAGCTATAAGATTTTCCGCATATCTTTTGACAATCTGGCAGGAGGAGTTCCTTTCAAGAGGCATGTGACTGGATAGACAAATTGGTCAATGAATTCATAGTAGGAATAGGGAGAGTTCTGGACTTGATGGAATACTGAAGACCAGAAGATGACAGACCTCCTCTCATCCTGTGAATCCAGCTTCTTGATAGGGCACTGGAAGCAATCTGTCTGATAGTACATGAACAGGTGATAGATGTATGATGAATATTTGAATATTGCTTCCCTGTTCAGCCTTAGCAGTTGGTCATGTATCTTGTTGGCAATAAACTTGGCATAGTTGTATTTTATAGCAGGGGGCGTCCCAAGGCTATATGCAGATAACAAGACCAACATAGTTTCATCAACATGTTCATTTGTGGAGAAACCCAGCACAGAGGATATCATGTCCACAAGCAGCTTGCCTACCTCATTGAAATTTGCATATGGGAATGGAGGTGGCCCAGTAGGTTGGCAGTCTGCTCTCATGAAAGTTTTGGCAACTGCAGCAATCTCAATGCTAGAGAGCTTGGAGCCTTCATCCAGCAGGTACCTTATGGAAAAATGGTAGAGCAATTGGGTTTGCTTGAAGTTGAGCATCTGATTAATGGAATCAGGAGTAATGTAAAAGAGTATGCTCCCAGATGGATACTTAATGGCTCTGAGTTTTTGGTCATAATTCTCAGCATAGAGGTGAATGACTTCAGGAAAGATATTCACAGAAGGTAAGAAATAGATAGGAAGATTTGACTCCCAGATGCTATACATGTCACTGTTGTCCAAGTGACTGTTCCTCAGCTGGCAGAAGGTCTGCAAGTGGTTCCTCTCTGCCACAAAATCTGAAATGAGGAAATCACTGTCCACTAGAGGCATAGCTTCAAGCTCCTTGCTAGGTGGATTAATAGGAGCAACATCTAGAGCTGATGGAGTGGCCATGTTTAAACCATACTGGATTAGTACTTGAGCTTAGCATTAGTGAGAAGGCTGAAGATTGCCCACTGAATTGTGTTTGGGAGTGAGTAGTTCTGAGAGCTTAAAAAGACTTTTGACAGGGTTGATGAACTGTGGGGCACTCTGTGGAAAAACCAAAGTGTTTTGAGCTAAGTAGCTGGGACTTTGCAGAGGGAATTCTGATAAAAGGGATTAGTGTGAAGCTATATGAACTTTATTCGACAGCTCAGATTTTAAAATCACTTCTTAATGGTGAATTTCGCAGAAGGGCACATGTTTGCAGAGCTTTGTGGTGTAGGGACTTTACCAAGTTTTTAGGTAGTTTTTACCAGATAATTCAACTATGAGGAGCTTTGCAGAGATTTTTTACATGAAATTAGGAGAAAAATGGCACAAACAGGGGTGAAATAGGTTGACTGTGGCAAATACCTGGTTTTTACAGTGCCGAAGGTGTCAAGCTGGAACAATGGCGAGCAATTTGAGTCGAATTTGAGGGTGGCAGTAGCTTGGGTGAGTAAATTCTCGATTTAGGTAGCAAAACGACGTATTCTGCATGCACAACGCTCCCAAAACGACTAATTAAAATGACAGAAAACGGTCATTTCGCGACATTTTATGCAAATTTGGGACTTTTGGAGATTTTGGTGCTTTTGGGCGATGATGTCAGCATGACATCATCGGTGGGTCCCGGGTACGGCAGGGTGACGTGGCGGCTGATGTGGGTGACCACGTGGCAGTGACACGGTGGCGGGGCATGCGGGTGGATGGACGACGTGGAGGCAACGTGGAGCAGCGGCGGCGGATGAGGGTGCTGATTTCATGGTGACGTGGGTATGACGTCACCGGAGGGGCAGGCGATTTATGGTTTCCCCGGAGCACCCTTGAGTGGTAAGCGGTAAGAAGGGGGGGGCTCCGAACAACCCGGGCGATTGACGCGTGGCAGGGGTACGGCGGTGAAACCGCCAATACCCCGGACGCTAAACCTCCACCCATTCCCAAGTGAGATTGACTACCCACCGTTAGATCTGTGGGGCCGTCGATCGAACGGTTGGCGGTGGATGCGATATAACAGCGGTTTTATGGCTACGGGGACCCGCATGATTAAAATAATGAGTTAAATAAAATCACGAGCGGGGGGTTTAGACTTAGGGTTAGGCTAAGGTTAATTGCATGCCCGCATCCATATGTTTTATTTAAAAAACATTATAACAAATGTATTAGCGCAGAGGGGTAATGAAAGGGTTGTGAAGGCAGAGACCATGGGATTTTAATTTTTAACCAAATTTTTTGATTAGAACCCATAGTTTAGGGTGGTGGAGGGTTAATATTAGCCCTTGATGGATTAATATTCCCCAAATCATGACTATATAGCTATATTGCTAGGGGGAGGGTATTTACATAGATTTTTTGGGACTTTTATATAGATCTTTGTAGAATTAGGGAAGGGGAATGCTTAGGGAGCTAAATAATACATTAGTTGTTAATATGACATTGTGAGGTGAATATGTAGGGGCAAATGCTAAGCTTTAAGAGGTAAAACTTAGGAATAGAAGATGAGTGGAATCGAGAGTAAATAATTTTACAAAATAAATGTGGCTTATTTTCTTTAAATGAACTTCATAGTTTGACCTGGTACTTTGTCATGGAATGAAGTGAAACAGGACACTTGGGCAGATCCCAAGGTCCTTGGGAATGTCAATAAATGATGTTTGGGGAAAAGGGGGAAATTAGACATGCTTCCATTGTTATGTCATCAAACCTTTGCCATGGTGCCAATACCCTGAATGGGATGAGTCCTTCTGTTGATAAGCCAACTGGTGATGGCCCCTTCACTTCTGCAACATTACACTACTTACCCAAACTAGCAATCCTAACATTTTTTCTTCACTTGAATTGGGTGCACTTGAATTAGCGAACCCTGATTGTTCTCTTTTTCTTTTGACTACCCTCCTATCTAAATCTACCCTTATTTCTTCCAAGGACCTAGATTAAGCAGTTGGGCTCCTTCATTTCTATACCTAGCTAGTCATCTGCGAAGCTTGAGCTGTTTGGATAGGAATCATTCTCTATTCTGCAACAAGCAATTTAAACATGGCATGGTCCAGATTAGACTGTTGGGCCATCCATCAAATATGATTAGCAACAGTATTTGGAGACTGTGACACTGCCAAAAGATAGTAGTGGAATTTTAACTGGCCACTTTCCTGGTCTTTAGTTTGGGGTTCATTTTCACTATTCTTTTGACCCATTGATTTTCTTTCCTTTTGATTATTCTTTAAGGCATACCCTCTTTTCATTTTTTAATTTTCCTAGTATGAACACAAAATATGGAAACTTTGCAGCCTGCAATGATGAACATATTTAGCCCTTCCACTGTCAATCATGAAAGATGAAACCTATTGGTATAGGAACCTAACAGTGGCTCCACTTGGGGATGGCTTTTCCTGGACGAAAGCCAAGAACAGCAGGTCAAATGGCCTTACTTTTCTATCCTTATTGCAGTGAATCCTCCTTAGTATTGACACCTTTGATATGAATCATATGAGCTTGTATGTAGTGTCCTTTGACCTCATTTGTACAAGAATTACCACTTTGTGTCTTGCTAGCCTGTATCACTGTTTACTGTAGACCTTCCTCAAATTCGCTTGTGGAATTTTTCAATCATATATGTCACCTTTGATATAGTTTATTGATCTCTCTTCAAAATTTGTTGTACTTGTTCCTTTATCTATCTGCTGTAAAAAGAAAAATGCTGAAAATATACATATTTATGTACAATATGTGATTGTGCTATGCTCATGGATCATAATAGTGCTTGAGCATTCTCCCATTCACTGGGCCTTCCTCATTATTTGAGCCATCCAGACTCTTTAGAAAAAAGGTGTTATTGCCTTGCACAGCTTGAATTACAAATGGTCCTTTCCAAAGAAAGTCAAATTTGCCATGTTTGCCTTTGTCTTCCCTCCTAGAGTCCCATTTCAATACTTTGTTTCCTATGAAAAAGTCTTCAGCTTTTGTTCTTTTGTCAAACATCTTTTTCAGCTTCTCTTATAGAACCTGGGTTCTATGATACACTTCTTCCCTTGTTTGCTGCAAGTGAATTGTTTGATTGATCCTCCTTTGGATGTCATTGGGTTCAGCTTGTATTTCCTGCAGCAATTTGATCACAGGGACCCCAAGGGATGATGGGAACACTGCTTCCAGGCCATATACCAATTCATATGGACTAGTACCAATAGATCTTTTGGTGGTCAATCTATCTTCCCACAGTGCATTTACCAGTTTCTTATGCCAATTCTTTTTGTTCTCCTCCAAGACCTTTTTGATGATATTGATGAGGCTTTTATCGGATGACTCAGCTAGGACATTGCATTGAGGGTAATAGGTTGTTGAATGACCTAGGGTAATGTGATATTTGTGACAGAAGCTGATCATTCTTTTGGATTTAAAGGCAGCTGCATTGTCTGTTATGATATTCTCTGGGCAGCCAAATCTAGACAAGATATTGGTTTCTAGGAATTGTATGATAATTGTGTCATTTGCTTGTCTACAAGGTATGGCCTCTATCCATTTGGTGAAGTAATCCGTAGATGTCAAGATCCATCTATGCTGGCTTGAGGATGAAGGGTGAATTTCCCCAATGAAGTCTAAGCCCCATTTTTGAAATGGTTTTCAGTTGAAATGGGCTTGAGGAGTAAAGGCAGTAACTTTTTCTTCCCTTCAAAGATCTGACATTTATGACATGACATCACAAACTTTTTTGAATCAGCAAACAGGGAGGGCCAATGAAAACTAGCCCTCAGGATTTTATCAGTTGTTGATTTCCAATATAAGTGCCCTCCACAATCTCCTGCATGAAATTCTCTAAGGACTTTGTCAGTTTCATCTGAAGTTAGGCAGTTAAGCAGGATACCTTCATGATTTTTCCAAAATAAAACATTATCTATGATACAAAACTTTAAAGCTTTCATTTTCAAAAATCTCTTTTTGGTTCTGGATAACCCTGGAGGAGCTTGCAGGTTTAATAATACAAAACATATGTTAGCATACCAAGGTGATTG
>APFE030921145.1:0-10597 GCA_000404065.3 Pinus taeda
AATTAAATAATTTAAAACCTATATAAAAACAATAAAATTACAATCTTAGAATGCCAAACTAACTATACACTTGACTAAGAATAAAGAGAAATAAATTATATATGTAAAGGGTGAAGAAGGAAAACATTTTTCATAAAAAGAGGCTAGGGATAATAATAATAAAAGAGGGGAACTAATCTTTATAACAAAGATTAAAAAAATCCACTAAAATATAAATATCTAAGTAAGGGGGAGAATATAAAGTAAATTAAGATCCAAAGACGATATACAAAAATATAAAATAAAAAGGAAAACAGGGCAAAGAGGAATGAATAAACTAGGGGGAGAGAAACCAAACTCGAGGAAAAGGAAAAAAAAAAAAAAAACTTAGGAACCAGGAAAACCACTAGACCAAAACTAAGAGGAAAGGATTAGGATCCAATAGCTACTAATTTTCCACCCGTCATCCTTATAATCAAGGAAAAAGGAAGAAAAACTTAGAAACCGACAAAACCACTAGACCAAGAAGTAGAAAAACTAAGAGGAAAGGGTCAGGATCCAATAGCTACTAATTTTCCAACCCGTCATCCTCTTTAGATACTCTATCTCCCCCAATTAAATGGTTCCCTATACTTTACTATGACTCACCAAATTTTATATATATATATATAACCAGATTTTATTGCTATTATAATGGCGTAATATATACACTATATACCTACATTTTATAATTCTTTATACAACTATACTATATTATATATTTAATTATTATTTATATTAATTATAAAATATACAATACACTAGCCATTGCCTCTAAAGGGTCAAAAGTAAACAGAAGGAATACAAGATTTGGGGTAGACTAAGAGTAAGCTTCTACTTCCCACCATTGATAACACATTATTATGTATATTAACTTGTCATTGGATCTTTTAAATTTCATTAAGAAAATTATAGTGTTGAAGACAATAGCTCCCACATTATTTTGTGTAATATTTCAAGGTTGTACTAAGTTCTACAAGGTTGTACTAAGTTCTATAAGTTGAATGATTGCAATTAGCACATCATAGGCTTTATATTTAGCTGCCAGACTGTAGAGGAGAGGGAGAAAAATCTTTTGCAGATAGAAAATGTTATCTATTGGCATCCATTACTCATTTGGTCAAATAACTATAATTTCTCTATAATTTCCTTGTACACCATATTTCATCATCCAACCTACGTAGACATCCTATCTTCTCCTACAAGGATGTGATCATTTAAATGCCTCCTATGATCCAATCCCACCTTTGTATAGGTAATCATAGCATCTTGATAGAGTCTAAAAGGGAATTTATGAGGGTAGGAATAGGAAAGCCTTAAGCATTGGTGATATGCCCTTGATTTTGAACTCCTATTATAATGTAGTTAGTTGATATAACTCTAGTGGTTTCCATCATTACTTCAAATGTGGTCTAGTTGAGGTCCTATAGAAGCACCAATTCACCAAAAACCCCCTTCATACTCACCACTATGACCTTATATCCTTTCCAACATTTCCAAGATATATTTGTCATGGTGTCTCCATCACATTTATTTGTCTTATGTGCTTAGTCTATGACTTTTTTTTTCAACCTTATATGTCTTGCCAAGATTTATCTACTAAAAACATCTTGTAAATCTTATTATGTGTCATTATCTATACTCATACCTTTGATCCCTATAGATCCATCCTTTGAACAAGTTGGCATGCTCATGGCATTTTTGACATGTCAAGGGAATGTGTTCTTAATCCAAATTTATGGTAAAGATAATGAAACATTTATATCGAAAAATATTATTGCATAGGAGGTATATCTACCATACTTGGTGACTTATAAGATTTTGATAAATGATCTTAAAGGTACTACCTATTCCTTCTCGTATTTTTTTCTCCCCTTACTCTTAAAATAAAGAATACATGTAAATCCTTATTCATGATTTTGTGAAATCTTTTTTTTTAATAGAAAATTGTCATGTCCAACAACACAAATGTAAACCCACCAAGTTGAAGAAGTATGACGCTTCTTCAAATCGCTAATTCTTGCTTGACGGAGACGTTAACTTGCCAATTCTTTGAATATTGAGATTCGAATGATACAAAGTAAACCCACCGAGTTGAAGAAGTATGGCGCTTCTTCAAATCGCTAATTCTTACTTGACGGAGACGTTAACTTGCCAATTCTTTGAATATTGAGATTCGAATGATACAAAGTCAATTTTAATGTTTTTTTATTTTAAGAATATTTTGAAAACGAGGTTAATTCTGTCTATTTCTTTTCTATATAATTTTACAAAATTTCCATATAAATGGTCCATATGGAGATGGTTATATACAACAATTCAGCAGCAGTGCACTTTTTTACTGCCATTTCAAGTCACACATTTAATTGGATATAAATTAAAAAAAATAGTTTAAACATTTTTATTGGTTTAACAATATTTTTAGATCAATTTTTACCATAATCTAGTTTGAAATTTAGAGAATTATTGAGATTACAGATAGCAGTTGTTAAGTTGTATGGTGCGATTATATTAATGGCTTTTGGGTGTATTGAATTTTTAATGAAAAATGTATTTTAAATCATGGAAATTTTTTTCATGAATAATTATAAAGAATTAGATTTTTTTTAATATAACAGTGAGGGGAAGGGGTAATTTGTTATGGTTATTTTTATAATTGAACTAATAGTAAATAAATCTTAGTTTTAAAGTAATGAATTATATCATAAAATATCACTGGATTTATTGCATTAATAAGTTGTATAGATAGAATATGTGTGTCATTTAGAACTCACACAATATAGAGGTGGTAAATAAAGTCTTGGAATACTAATACAAGTATGAAAATTATGGCCCTTAAAATAAAACATTTTATGAAATCATATAATAAAGGAAGAAATTTGTTTTGATAAACAAGTTTGTTATAGTTGCTCACAATTTCAACGATTTAGACAATTCTGACATTATATCAACTCCACCCATTTGATTTTTTGATTTGTAATTAGCATTGGGTTGCTAATTCTTAGGAATAAGATTATCCGAACCACCACCGTGTGCTAATTATATGATCCACACCTCCTGATATTGGGGACCCCAATAGAGTTGAATGAGTAACACAGTGATTGAATTCACTAAAAAGTTTGGATCAATTCTTTGCAGGGCATCACCAAGAGGTAACGGATCTTTCCATCGCTTGCAGACAATCCTCATTCTAGCAACATCTCGAACAGGAAGCTTTGCTAAAATCAAACACAACAAATCGTCGGTAAAGGCTTCCATCTATTTATTGATGGCAGGAGGCACCGAAATATACATTGAATGATATATCAATGAACAACAACAGAAGACCTTAAATTGTTCCCACATCTCCTTAGTTTCACATAAGCATCCATCTTCAAAGAAAATAATTGTCAACTAGTTTGGAACCAATGTGGTTCATGGTTATGACTAGATGAAGACTCAGATCATGGTAGTGGGTTCAATAGATAGATAGATCCTTCCAACGGCTATAAGGCAACCGCTATAAAAACGGCTACTTCTAACTGTGTCAAGAACAAGGTGAGGAATTACCTTCAACATGATTTAAATAATAAATTCAATTGTATATCGAAATATATTAATATTATTTCCCCCCTTTTTTTATTATAAATTTGAAAATAGTTTAGATTAGACTAAGAAAATTAATATTTAATAATAAGTTAAATAATATAAATATGTATATCATCGATTCTCGAAGGCGGGAAGAATATTTTGAAACTAATAGAGAGCAACTCTACGAGGAGCTGAACATGGATTCCTCGGATTGAATAAAAAGTGGAAATATCCTGTTCAATGGATCTTGGGAAAGTATAGACAGGTTATGAGTATGTATATTCAGTGTGTTGTAGCTCGATCCTGATCGAAACAGAGTGGGGTAGTGATAGAGGCATTGTTGTGGCAATACACAGTCTGTAGATAAAATGGACATTATGAGCATAAACCTTAACACAATACAAGAAATGATGATGCATCAGTGAACATTCAAAGTAACAGGAGGGCATTGGCATCTTGTGGAGGACATGAGAAAACTTTGAAGGTGGTTGGTGCAGATAATCTAGCTAGCATAGGGGTTTCTTCACCGGCTCAATCATATGGATGCTTTGCTAGTCATTATACTTGTGTCCCTAATCCAGGACAGATAGAGGATAAGGAAAAGGGAGAAGATGATCAAAAATCAAAAGATGGAGAGGTAGGTGAAGATAGGTTAAAGGAGAGTGGGAGGAGCGGGCGTCGAATCCAAAGCTACCAAAGTGAAGGAAAAAGGTAGGCAATTGTTTCTGGGAAAAGGCATATAAATGAGTGATGTTATGGGTACAACTGATCGAGTCCTGGTGGGTAGGGTTTGAGGTCGAAAATACTCTTCGGCCAACCTAAAGAAGTGGGTGGAGGAGGTATGGGGTGAAGTGTTGGTCAACATTCCTTCAGTTATGACAATGAATCGAGGATGGTTTGATCTTATCTTATCTTTGTCGAAATAGACAAAATGGGTGCTTTCGAATATCTGGCACATTGAAATGGCTCCCATCTTGTTGAAAAGATGCTCACCATTATTTTACCCTAATCACGAACATCTAGGAACATACCCAATTTGGGTTAAGGTTTCGGGTTTACCATTGCAATTTTGGTCTGAGGATTTTAAAAGCATTGGGGATGATCTTGGGACCTTTTTAGATTATGAAAAATCATTTACTAAGACAGACAAGATAGCCTTTGGCTGGATACTGGTCCAACTAGATACAAGGGAAGGTTTATTGAAAGTTTGTTACTCCAGTGGGGAGGGTACTCTAGAATGTAGAAGATGGACTATGAGGGGGATCCTTTTCGATGCAGAAGACACCACGTAGTCAGGCATTTATACAAGGAATGTCCATTATTAGATCACGGAAAGAAGGAGAAGTTTAGGGAGGTTGGTAAAGAAGGAACCACAAATCTCAATATGCAGGTGCCTACTCAAGAGAAGGATAGTAAAAACAGAAAAGTGGATCAAAACCTACAGAATGTGACTACTGGTTCGAGTCCATCAATGCCATCTAGCATTAATTAAGTTAGTGATGTTAACGACTCAATGAATTTGGAGACTTTCATGGCTTATCCTTTACTTGTTGTTACATGCCCTATGGCATCGGTTCTCGGATGTAGCCCGGATCCTGTACCATTTATATCGGATTTACCTATTGTTTTTGAATCCATGATTATGGAACCCTCCTCAGAGTCTGTGCCAATCACAGGTATAATATTTGATGACTCGCAATTCATTCCTCTGGCCTAGTAGGGGGGATTTGTATTTCATCACATTCTATGTTGGTTAGATTGAGTCAGGGTAGGAAATCTAACTTGTATAAAGCCATTCATAAGGACAGTGTGGATGTAGCAGAAGGTCATCAGATGTTTATTGATAGGGTTCTTAGTGCAAATTACAACCTAGGTATGGTTACCCGATGAAGTGGATATCCTATAACTGTTGAGGGTTGGCTAGCCCTACTAAAAAATTAGCCCTGAGAAGATTATTTGGATATGATAAGTTGGACATGATTTTTCTACAGGAGACTTTGGGGGATTTGTGAGCATGTCATTCCTGGTCTTGAAGCTATGGTTTTCAGGTTGGTTATTTTAGGCATTGGACATTAAAGGAATATTTGGTGCTTTGGCACTGGCTATTAATGGAAAAAAAATGAAATTACTTAATGTATGGTGTGAGGAAGGTGTGATTGGAGCGGAAGTATTTTCTAAGGAGTTAGGCATCAAAATTAGGATATTAAATATATATGATCCATGCTAAAACATAAAAACATTTTTGTATACAATTATGAATGCTTCATTCATGGAGGAGGATAATATTATTATGGGGGCAAACTTGAATCATTCTTTGGGTCTAGTGGATTCATGGGGAAATAATGCTCAAGTAGATTCTCTTACGTATTTTTTTGAACAAATCATGGAATCCAATAATCTAATTGATATTGAATCCGCATGCATTCAACCTACATGGAGGAATAATAGGATTGGTTCTACCATGTTGGGCAGAAGATTAGATCAATTTCTTATCAAGGAATCCATGTTTGATAAGATTAAATTGATAAGGTAGTGGGTGGGATCGGGCAAAATCTCTAATCATTCTCCCATATTTTTAGAGATCTTTGGGTTGTTGTCAAAACCTCATGCACCTTTCAAATTCAACTCGACCTCGTTAGGTGATGAGGGATATCACAATATGGTTAAACAAGAATGGAGAATATGGTCCTGATGAGAACACGTATTAGTTGCTAGGCAGTTTTTGCAGAATCTACATCGTATCAAAAGGAGATCTATTAACTGGGCTAAGATCAAAAGGAAAAGGGATGATGAAGCACTCTGCAATATTGAAGAAGAATTAATTAGGCTTGAAGATCCAGTAAATGGAGGATTTTAATCCTTGTAAGAAAAGCAACATGTCATTCAATTGGAGGTTGAAAAATTAAGTTGCTAAAGGAGAAAGCAGAGACTCAGAGGCTTAGAGGTAGAGATTTATGGTTAAAGTCAGGAGATGACAATACTAGATTTTTCCAACAATTTTCCAAGGGGTAAAAATCCATTAACACTATCTGGTGTCTTCAGGGCGAGGAAGGAAATGCAGTTCAATATTTTAGTAGGCTCACAAATCAAGGTATACAACATTTTACTAATATTTTTCAAGCACAATAGGAGGCATCCTTGGCGAACGTGATCAAGGTGTCCAACTCTTTCCCTTGTTTTGTAAACGAAGTGGAAAATGATGACCCGTTCTAACCTGTAATGATGACATAGCTGGAAGTTGTTCTTCAATGGTTTAAGAGGGACAAGAGTCTTGGTCTAGAAAGTTGGTCAATTGAATTTTATCTCACCATTTTGAACTCATTGGTTTTGACCTCCTTAGAATAATCGAAGACTGCAGGATGGAAGGAAAAATGTTTGAGGCCTTCAATGCTACTTTTATAGCATTAATCCCTAAGACTGATTTGGCCATTGATTATAATGACTTTAGGCCTATATCATTATGCAATTGCACCTACATGATCATTGCTAAAATCATAGAAAACATGATCAAGATTATTTTACCTCATCATATTTCTATGGATTTTTCTTTCTTTCTTGGAAAATAGACAGATCCATGAAGCCATAGGAATAGCTCAAGAGGGACTCCATTCCATGAAATTTAAGAAGATAAAGGGAATGATTATGAAAATTTATTTATCCAAGGCATATGATAGGACAATCTTGTTGTACCTACGAATGATTTTAACTCATGTAGGATTTCCTAATAATCTTATAAACTGGATAATGTGTCATTTTTCATCTGTGTCATATAGTTTTACTGATCAATGGTTCAACAACCAATTTTTTCATCAAGAACGTGGTCTCAGGCAAGGGTGCCCATTATCTCCGCTACTCTATTTATTGGTGATGGAAGGATTGAGTAGGTTGATCATTGAGGATAAGAATAGAGGGCTATTCAAAGCGGTTAAGATTTCTTCAAATATATCACTAAACCATCTCCTATTTGTTGATGATGTACTCATTTTTAGGAGTGGGGAAATTAGTGATTCCACTGTTATGAATGGAATCCTTAATGTATTTTTCAAATTCACTGGCATGATGACTAATCATGAGAAATCCACATTAGTAGTAGTAAAATTCTCTCCAAATGAATTATCATTTTCTAAAAATAGATCTCCTTTCAGGTAGTTGAATATTGAAGAAGGGTTGAAATATCTAGGATTTAGGTTGAAACCAAATAAATATAAAATTGTGGATTGGTCCTCAATGGTTGCAAAAATTGAGAATAGGATAAATGCTTGACATCATAGATGGCTTTCAAGGGCTAGGTGATTGGTATTGATTAAATCTATGTTGGAAGCTACCCCAGTTTACTGGATGCCAATAGCATGGACTCCTATTGGCATTCTACAAAAAATATAATAGATATGTTGTATATTTCTATGGTTTGGAAAGAAAGAAGGAAAAATATTTGCTTGGGTCAGGTGGGAGAATATTGCAAAGCCAAAAAAATGGGGCATCTGGGGCATGAAAAATTTGATCAACTTTTCAAAAGTCTTCGCAACAAAAATGGGATGCCATCTCATAACAACAAACAAATTATGGAAGCAAGTGGTAGTGCAGAAATGTATTTTGTCATTTTAGTTAGAGGATTGAGTTAGTTTGCCTCATTGGAATAGAGTGGAAATATCTACGATGTGGAGAGTTGTATTAAATTCTTTAAATTTCATAAGGGCAAGTTTTACTTGGAGAATTGGCACAGGAACGAGAGTGCGCATTGGTGTTGATTGGTTGGATGGGAGTGGAAATGTGCATAAACTACCGCCAGATATGTTGCAATTATCATGTGCTTATGGTTATAATACGTTACATGATATTTTTGTAGATAACAAATCCAATCTGCTTCATCAAGGTTGGATCTCAGCACGCAACATGCATTTATCAATCCATTGACAACATATATGGAATTACTTTATTGATGCACTTGATGAAGCACAAATTAGAATCCAAAATCGAGAGGATGAGCTCATATGGTCTTGTTCCAACCATGGAAGTTATTCTACGAAAGAGGGATATCTTTTCATTTGTGTTGGGAGGGAACCAATTAACTTACATTGGTGGTGGAGATCCATTTGGAGGCTAAATGGCCCTCCAAGAACCAAGCTATTTATGTGGTGCTTGCTATGGAATAAGGTATCCATAAGTGATATTCTCCAGCGACGATCCTTCTAGGGCCCAATCTAGTGTATATTATGTAAACAAAACACAAAATCTATTGTTTGTTTGTTTTTGGTCTGTCCCATCACTTTACAACTATGGAAGTTGATTTGTCAAATTTCAAATATTACTAATTGGTGGCAGGGGAAATGTGTGCTAGCAGCATGGGAAATATGGTGGACTAGTTTTCAATGAGAAAAACTCTAGAATCTGCCAATGCTAGTATGTTGGAAAATTTCATTGGGTAGGAACAAAAAATTATTTCAAGATAATGAAAAAAATTGGTCATCTTCAGCTTCCCATAGAGTTTCTACAGTCAATCTTATCCTTGAAAATGTAAAAATTCCAAAGATCACGAATATCATTGAAGAAAACATTGATAAATCAAGCCCATGAGCTTACTTTGATAGATCAACACAATTTGATGGATGCAGAGGAGGTGCGATATTGTTTCTAATAGATGACCATTATTTTAAACTAAAGATGGGATTAGGTTGAGGAACAAATAATTACTCTGAACTGAATAGCCTTAGACTTCTACTTATTTTTTCTATTGAAAAAAGAGGACGTCATCTACAGACTTTTAGTGATTCAAAAATAGTTGTAAAGTGGTTCAATCAAGTAGCTATTTGTCATGTGCATACTCTTAGAAACTTCCTAGATGAAATTATGATATTGAAAATCCATTTTGTTTTTGTAACATGAAATCATATGTTCAGGGAAAGGAATCAGATCGCTAATGTTTTGTTCAAAGAAGTTGTGGTACAACATTATTGTACTTGGTTGATACATGATCATAGGTCACATCAATTTTTCTAATACTATCACAGGCCATTTAGTGAAATTCAACAACAGGATATATGATTTATTGGATTACTATCAGGATAGTGTGGGGTTCTGTATTTGATACTCATGCATATTTTTATGCTATCATTATTGTCATACAATTGTAATATGCAACTCTTTTAATGAGGCAAGTCTTGGTTACACATAGTGAGATATTCTTTTTTATGAAGCATCTACAACATGTAATATTCATATTTATAATGAAAATCACATTTTTTTCCTTGGAAAAAAATATATAAGTATGTATAAAATCAAAACCCTATTTTATTAATTAATTAAAAGTCAAATAATTAAAAACCTATATAAGAATGAATAAAATTACAATCCTATAATCCCAAGCTAACTATGGACTTAGACTAAGAATAAGGAGAAATAAATTTCCTTAGGTAAAGAAAAAAGGCAAAGTATATATATATATATTTATATATATTATATATATAATATGATATATATAATATATAATATATTATATTTATTAATATTATTTATATATATATATATATATTATAATTATATATTATATATATATATATATAAAGGGTGAAGAGGAAACATTTTTCATAAAAAGGGGTAGGGATGAAAATCAGAACAGAGGGAAGCTATCCTTAATAACCAAAGATTAAGAAAATCCACTTAAATTATAAATACCTAAGTAAAAGGGATAATATAAATTAAATGAAGATCCAAAGATGATATATAAAAATATAAAATAAAAAGGAAAATGGGACAAAGAGGAATGCATAAACCCAGGGGGAGAGAAAACAGAGGAAACAAAAATCAAAGAAAAACGAGAAAAACTTAGAAATCGACAAAACCACTAGACTAAGAAGGAGAAAAACTAAGAAGAAAGGGTAGGGATCCAATATCTACTAATTTTCCATCTATCATCTATGTTGAGATTATTCGATCTCCTCTCAATGTCAATGGCTTCCCTATACTTTACTACGACTCAGCAAAATGTTATTATATATATAACCAAATTTTA
>APFE030921153.1:0-10988 GCA_000404065.3 Pinus taeda
TTGTTCACTATTAAGAACATTGGTCAAGTAGCAAGTTTGAAGAATGAACTGAGGAATACAAAGATGACAAAAGAAGATACCACGAAAACCTTCTTTGTGAAGATAGTTAGACTCAGGAATGATATTTTGGCCATTGCTGAGATTTTTCTAGACAAATAATTGGTGATCAATGCTATATTAGGATTTCCACCCTCTTGGGTTTCATTTGCTTCTGGTCTCAACAGTTGGAAGGTAGCTCCCACCTTTGAAGAATTATGGATTGCATGTATTCAAGAAGAATTAAGGATGTCAATGGTTGCTAATTCAGAAAGAGTACTAAATTCTTATGTTTCTTGTCATAAATTAAAGAGACCGAAGGGACCAAGGAAAAAAGTTGATATGTATAATATAGAGTGTTGTCAATGTCATAAGAAAGGTCAATACAAGAGTAATTGTCCCAAGAATCTAAGAAATAAGAAGAGAGGAAGAAATCAAGCCAACTTTTCTAAAGAAGGAAACTCAAAGAAAGTCAAGCCTGAAGAATATGACATTAGGGACATACACTATTAAGTCATTTTCTTTTGCATAACTTGTTTTATATGTTTTAGAAGTTATAGGTTTTTAACATATCTTTGGAAAAGACATTTTTGTATTACATTAAGGTTGTAGGTTTCCCTCAACCTTTGGAGGAAGCTCCCAACAACTATAAAAGATAAGTATCTCATGTCTTTTAAATTTTGGGTTCATGTATTCATTTAGTTTTGATTATATTAAATATTAATCACCTTTCTCCCTTTGTTGTCTTGGTTAGGGAAAAAATATGCAAGAAGGAGGATCTACCAAGACAAGGTTAGTCAAGAAACAAAGGTATGATTTGAATACATTGATTGAAATGATTATTCATTTGATGATCTATTACTAACTTTGTGATAACTAGTTGTATTGAATCTTAGTGATTCTTGTTTGGGTGATTTATCTCTTGATAAATCTACCCACCCCACTCATATTCTTGATTGACTATGTAGAACCCTAGATAGGTTCTAGAAAACCCTAACGAAAGGGTTTGCTAGTATGAATGTCTGAAACCCTAAACTGCTTAGGGATATTGTGAAATACTAGTTGAAGTTTCATTGATGATGTCATGTTTGGGATTTTTTTGTGATATGGAAATCCTAACTTATTAGGGTTGAATGATGAGATCTAAAATCCCTGAACCTTTGAAGTTTTGGTAATGTTGGGTTTGTTGTGTTCTACATTGGAACCCTAACACATTAGGGTTTGGTGGAATGTGTGTTCTACATTGGAACACTAGTTCATTAGGGTTTGGTGGAATGTGTGACCAAGACCTTTACATTGTCTTAGAATTTTTTTCTTTGGTATGTGTAACCCTAGTGTAAGCAAAATGATTATGTGTCTAACTTTTATTTGATATTGTTGTGAAGTTGGGTTTGACTAACACATGATATGAAATATATTTGCATCATGAAGAAATGTAGGCATATATAGATATGTCCTTTTGTTAAAAGTCCTAGGTTGGTCTAGATCAAATGCATTTATGTTATTGGACATATGATATGCTTACGTATGGTTATGAATTCCTAGATATGTGTGTTGACTTAGTCATTGATGTTAATGAGTCTTAGGATTTAATGGAAGTCCTTGTTTGATATTCTAGGATGATGATATTTAGAAATCTAAGGTTGTTGTGGCTAAACCTTATAGAAGTTAAAATATCTAGTATGTGCAATATAAAAATTTGAAATTTCATAAGTGATTGTTGGAAAAATGAAAAACTAGAGTTTCGTAGTTAAATTCTAGTAGTAACATTGTTTATTGTGTGTAATGTAACAATATGAGATTTATGTATTTAATGATTGTTAAGATTGTGGAATTATAGGGTTTTGGACCTAAACCTTAGTCAAAGTAAAATCTCTGAAATATGATGAAATGAGATTTGTGAAAATTTGTTGAAATTTGAATTTTTGGTTGACTCTGGTGATTTCTTGGAAATATAAGATTTGCAACTAACCCTAGTGATAGTTGGTCATGTGAGTGACTGTTTGATGATTGAAAAATATAGGGGTTGGAACTAACCCTAGTGGAAGTTGTTTAAGTTAATGACTAAGTTATGATTGACATTGATTAATTTTGTATGAAATCTAAGATTTGTATGAATCCCTAGTGAGAAATCTAACATATGTATTTTGAATGGTTGTTAGATGCTTTGTAGATCTATATGAATTGTTTGTAGGGTTTTCTATATGTTGTAGTAAGGTATGTCATACCTTTGGAAGACACATTGAAACCCTAGATGCAATGAATGTTGTTATGAAGAAGTCTAGGGTGTATAATGTCCCTAGAAAGATGTTGAAGAGTATGCCTCTCCTCGTTATAATTAAGTCTGGGCATATCATATGAATAAATTTGAAATTCTTCCATGATTTTTATATGGCTAACATCATGATTCTATAGATTTGGTTGTAATTTCTATTGAAGTTGTGCAGGCACACAATCTTTAACTTAGTGAAGATGCTCATTGATGTGATAAGCATGATGGGGAGGATGATAACTTTAATGAAATGGTTGGAAGCCACGAAAGATTCTTCAATGTCGAAAAGAAGAATCTGATCTCCTGAACGAAGCATGAATAGAAGAGATCTCCCTAAGATTAAGAGAGAGTTCAGATAAAAAGGTGCTTCCTGGTTGAGAGGGAGGGCATAGCTTCGTATTAATTGAAGAATTAATTTCGGAGGATATGTTGTTGCATGTGAAGTAGGAGGTCTAATATATGTTTTAGGAATATTTTCTCAAATATTCGGTTGATAGTCATACTATGGAAAGTTGAAAAGCAACATCTATTGTATATAAGAACCCCAAGGTTTGTATTTTATTATGTACATGTGAAAGTATATTATTGATTGGGGTTGTGTTTGTAGAGGTGAATCTCTCGAGGGATTTGATGACATGCTGGTTACTAATCAGTTTGATTGGGAGAGATTGGATATTCTTGATCTGCTAGATCAAGGGGTGTTGAGGCTTTGTGAGTGAAGCATTGCTTGGGGAAACATCTAGTTAACACTTTTTGTTGATGTCTGAGTCCCTAAAGTTGGAAAGGTGGTGTTAATCAAAGAACTCTGTTTTGGATACACACCTAGATTTTTGGGTTGATGGTTAGCAAGTAAGACTAATGGTACCTAGAGGCACTGAAAGCTTGAGTCCATCTTAGTCCCACCTAGATAGAATGCCTTGGTCAAGAATCTAGTCCATGGCATTGCGGTGCCTAAACTGTTGAGTGACACCTTGGAAATATTTCCCTGGTCTGGAACCTAGTCCATGGCATTACGGTGCCTAAAGTTCTTCATGGTTCATATAGTTTGAGATGTTCCATTGTATATGTACATTATGAATACCTCCCTAGTTAAGAGGGAGTGTTGGAAAAAGTAACTATGTTCGGTCTTGAATAATGTACTTGAGTCATCATGTAATGTAATGGTCAAAAGAATAAAGAAAATAATTTTTATTATTATTATTATAGATTATTAAAGCATGGGTTTCATGCTTGGATCATCATGTTTTAGGTTAAAGTCCCCTTTGAGGACTTCTAGGATCTATTCTGAGCCTATAGAATTATTGTACATTTAAAGAGACCATTCTTTGGTTTTTGAATCATGTAAAAATGTTAAGTATTGAGTCAAATATCAATTATTTAACCTCCACACCATGTCGGCCTAAGGGAAATCAAGTCGGCATAAGGCCCTATTCAACCCCATAAGAAGCATATAAAAGGAAGGACATCAAATTAATTTGGATTATCACTTCTCATCAAGTTCGAATTCTCTCTGCTAGGTAGAACTGCGAAAATCTTGTTGCTGGGAAGAAGTGCGAAGTGGGTAGCTCGGAAAGTCTGTTATCGAGAAGCCAAAGTGAATGTGAGATTGGGTGAGTCTAAGGATTCAAGGAAAATAGAATTTTTGTTGGTGGTATCTCTTTGTTTTTGCTCTGGATTGGGAGATTGAAGTCTTCCAAGTTGGACTGCTACCAAAAGTTGTTAACTGATGCAAGTTGCTGCATAGTCGAAGTTGGTGGAAAGAGGTCAATATTTTAGACGATGACTTGGTGTGGAGGGAAGGTCTGGTCTTGGTCTAGGGTGAAGAGTCTCAAAGAATACTATTGAAAGGAATAATTACTTTGATTGGGTTTTCCCCTCAAGGGGGGTTTTGACCTGGCATGTGCCTACATCTTGTGTCCATTGTTTTATGTGTTGTTACTTTTGGTAATTGCTTGATAAGCTAAAGAAAATATATATAAAGAATCGCAATAATAAGAAAAATCACAAGTAATTATCAATATCAAGGAAATATTTACTTCCTTTCTAATTTTCCAACACTTAGGACAATAGGTGTTGGGCGTTGTGTACGAAGGGATTTCTTCGTTCGATGGAAGGACGCACCAGAGGAGAGTGGTTGAGAAATATAGGATCCACTGTGGAGATGGAAGAAGGAGATTCTTGAGTTTGATGACGAGTTGATGTGATCGATAGGATTCCTGAGGAAAACAATGACTCATGGTGGGGGAGGATATTAGGATCCTGAGTCGGCATCACCACACTCGAGTGAGTCAACTGCAGGATTTTCTAAAGGGTAACAAGGCAATTGTTGTCCCCTTTTTTGATCAAATTATGTTGATTAGAGACACATGGACTTGGAATTTACCTACTCACCAGCAGAGAAGGGAAGTGAAGGTGCAACATGTGTCTACACTAAGTATGACTAGGGCAATGCGGGATTCAGATGTTGAGACATATACAATAATCATCAGCGAGGTTGAGGACGATGATGGAGTGGGGATGCCTATTCCAGCTGAGATTTCCAATGTATTGAACAAATATGTGAATTTGATGCTTGATGAGTTGTTGAAAGTACTTCCACTGAGAGGTGTAGTGGACCACAACATTAAGCTAGAGTGAGGGAAGCAACCTCCAACAAAATCTCCTTATCCTTGGTCAGGACCAGAGTTGGAGGAGTTGGAATCACAGTTGAAGGATTTGGCTCATGCAGGCTTCATATGACCTTCAAGGTCCCCATATGTTGCTCTAGTATTGGTCCGGAGGAAGAAAGACACAAATGAGTTGAGAATGTGTTGTTATTATCATGCTCTTAATAAGAAAACGATAAAGAACAAGTATCCTTTTCCACTTGTTGTGGATTGCTTCGACAAGCTTGTGAAAGCTTGAGTGTTTTCCAAACTAGACTTGAAGCATGGATATTATCAGGTGTAGATAATAGAGGGGGATGAAAATAAGACTTCAATTTTGACGAGGTATAGGAGTTTTGTGTTCCTTGTCATGCCATTCAGGTTGTGCAATGCTCTTGCTACATTTTGCACTTTGACAAATGATGTTTTGCATCCATATTTTGATTCATTCGTGGTAGTATAATTGGATGACATCGTGATATCCAGTTATAACATGGAAGATCATAAGAAGAACTTGGTTTGGTATTTGAGGCACTAAAAAAGAATCAGTTGTACTTGAAGAAGTCAAAGTGTATGTTTCCCAGATCAAGATTCCATTCCTTAGACACATTGTGCACCAAGGTCACATATGGATGGAGCTAAGCAGGATAAAGGTGACTGAGGATTGGGTCAAACCAAAGATGTCCATGATACGAGGGTCTTCTTTATGATGACCAACTACCAATATTGATCCTACCTGACTTCGAGAGACCATTTGAGGTGCACACTGATGCTTCAGATTTCGCGCTAGGAGTACTCTTGCAGGATGGGCATTCAGTGACATATGAGAGTCAAAAGTTGTAGAATAGAGAGCGACGACATCTCGTTCATGAGAAGGAGATGACTGCGATCATCCACTGTTTATAGGTATGGATGCATTACTTGATTGGGAAGCCTTTTGTTGTCAAGACTGACAACGTTGAAGCAAGTTATTTTGCATCCCCACCGAAGTTGTCAGCGAAGAAGGCATGTTGGCAGGGCTTCTTGGGATAATTCAACATGACTATTGAGTATAGACCTAGGAGACTCAATGTAGTTGGAGATTCATTGACTAGGAAGGGACAATTATCTACACTTGAGGATTGAGAGGACCAGGCTGAGTGCAGTAGGAGTCGAGTACAAATGACCAGTCAGATGCAGAAAAAACTTCGAGCTAGTGTGGAGACCAATATTCAGGTGAACAGAATTCTGAAGTAGGTGAAGGAGGGGAAGACTCAAATGCTTTTCCTACGAGATGGACTCTTGTGCTATGGGAAATGAATTTACATTCCAAAGTCATATAGACTTACGAGGAACCTCTTGAAGGAGTGCCATGATTCTCCATGGGCTAGCCACCTAGGGCAACATTGTTCTTTGCGATTGTTGGAGAGAGGGTACTTTCGGGAGAAGATGAGGGAGGATGTAGAGGAGTATGTATATACGTGCATCATTTGTCAACATGACAAATCAGATAACTAGAGACAGGGAGGATTGTTGCAGCCTTTACCAATTTGAGGGAGACCATGGATGAGTTTTTCGATGGACTTCATCACTCAGTTATCATAGTTGTAGATGTATAATGGAGTTATGGTAATTGTTGATCATTTCTCTAAGTATGTCGTTTTCATTCTAATGAAGATAACATGTGGGGCCGAAAAGAATGTTGAGTTATTCTTCAAGAATGTTTCCAAGTATTAGGGAATGCCATTGGGTATTGTGTCTGACCAAGATCTGCAATTTACAGATAAATTTTGGACCACTTTGGTCAAGTTGGTCAGGACAGAATTGCTGCAGAGTTCGAGTTACCATCCACAGACAGATGGAAGATTGAACAAGTTAATGCACTACTGGAGGACTACTTGAGACATTATTTGAGGTTGATTAGAAGAATTTGCCTGAACTCTTGGATGTGGCTCAATTTAGCTACAATATGTAGAAGAGTTCCCAACCCGGTATAGTCCATTTGAGCTAGTCAATGGAGAGGTGCCAGTTGCTCCACATATTGTGCTACAGAGAGGATTTTTTATGAGTTCACATGCGAAGAAATTCTTGATAGCATGGGAGGACTCTTTGGATTTAGCACGGGTGCACTTGCATGATGCTGCAAGGAGAATGAAGAAATGGAAAAATATGGATAGACGCGACGCCCACTTCGATGTTGGGGATATGATTTTTCTGAGGATCATTGGAGATCGGTTTCAACCACTGAAAGGCACTGTGAGATATTTGGCGAGGAAGTATGAAAGGCCATTATGAGTGAAGAAAAGAGTTGGGGAAGTTGCTTATGAGTTGGAGCTTCTAAACCACATGCGTTCAAAACATCCTTTGTTCCATATGAGTCAACTCAAGAGATGTATACTTGATGCGCATCATCTTGAGAGGACAACACCACCGAGAGAACTAGCCATGATTATGGACAAGCCATACTTGATTTTGGATAAGATCTTGGATATTAGGACTACAAGTGTTGGGCATGGCGCATGAAGGGAGTTCTTCATTCGATGGAAGGACGCACCAGAGGAGAGTGGTTGGGAAACAAAGGATTCGCTGTGTAGATGGAAGAAGGAGATTGTTGAGTTTGATGATGAACTTTTGTGATTGATAGGATTGTCGAGGACGACAATGACTCATGGTGAGAGAGGATGTTAGGACCTCGAGTCGCCATCACTACCCTCGGGTGAGTCAGGTTCCCAACACGAGTGCACATAACAAAAAACGTGAATCAGGCGCGACTTGGCGACCCGTGTGTGATGGTTGGTTGTGCAATGGGTGGGTGCAACTCGGGGTGATCAGGGGACCCAACAAGGGTGACTTAGTGAAGCGATTAGCAATGTGCGATGGGGGTGCACACTCGGCATGCATAAAACCAAATTGTGGTGAACCTAAATGCGACTAAGCGTTGCAGAGTGTGACGAGGACGACTTATATGATGTGGAGGATGAGCTTGGCAATAGGCCAACGCATATCACATGGGCATGTCATGCTTGGCGGGCAAGTCAGCTTGGTGCGCTGATGCCCCAAGCGACACGAACCTTAATATTTCCAACATGAGTGCAGCATATATATGGAGTTGGTAGAGTGGAGGAGAAGGATCATTGAACATCTGACACAGTTTGCAGTGCGAAGGTTGGGAGTTTGGCAAAAAACTTAGAACTGCAGAAGTGAAGATCGGGTATGAGCCCGCAGGGTGGGTGGACTGATATATAGCATTGTGGTGTTTGGCAGGTCAGGTGGTGGTTGCAGGGTGGGAAGACCACATACCTGTGCATAGGCGGGTATGGTGGCGATGTTCAATGCTGCGAGTTGACATGACAAGGTGTGGAGAGTAAATTGCAACAAACAGTCACGACAGGCAATGCCATGGGTGATGCAACACTCCAAGGATTGTGACCGATTGAAAGTGTAGGCACGATATAGCATGTAGGCCGAGACACAGTGGGTAGGTTTGCTGATTTATTGTATAAATGGGTAGAAGTCGAGTTCGGTGAACCGACCTCCCCTATGAAATTGTAAATTATAAAAAGCATAAATGTATAAATGAAATTATAAAATTTGTCTATCTCGCGTTGGTTTCTTTACACGTTGTTGTTACTGCGGTAAGTTATGATATTTCTACACATAACTGTAATAAAGATGATGATGATGTTTGTAGGCATAGTCCAAAAAACCTGAAGAAGAAAACTAAGTATAAGTGTTTAGCGGGTGACGCACGACACTCCAAACGAGAAAACCGATTTGGAGTTGTGACAATGATGGACTGACGTGGCTTAAGGTTGGGGTGATTTAAAAAAAATCTGAGTCACATCAAACTAAGCCTATATCTTTAAAACTTAAATTAAAACCACTTTTAGCATATGACTAAACTTAATGTCACAGCAAAGCATGTAAAATCAAATTGAAGTAAAATCTATGTTTAATATACCATACTAAAATCACTGGAAGTAAAATTTATGTTTAAGTTTTTTCGGTATAGTGTACAACTAAATCAGTACCGTGCTTTCTCTATGGATGCGGGCAGAAAATATTAAATCACTCAATACAGCTGGCACATGACGAAATCTTTTATATAGTTTACACATTATAAAATCTGAAATCTGTGAGTTATTATAGACTATATAACTATTTGAAGAGATATTAACAGTACACTATATTGTTCATTTTTTATTTGATTCCATTCCACGAAGCCAGAGGGGATCCAATATGCAGATACGGTGATCTTTGAAAGAGTGTTTAAACCAAATAGATTCCATTAATTAAGTGGCAATTAAAATTACAAAACTATGAGATGTGGCAGCACCAAAAAAAAACTGCTGAGAGATCTGAAGTGAGAAGTACTTGCAGCAACCAAGTTGAGAGAAGCTGTGGGGAGTCCAAAATAACCTAGTGAAGTCCAAAACAACCTAGTGATTTAATCTCTAGTCCTGATATAATACCTTGCTGACATAAATCAATCTAATACCTCCATCTCTATACGAATTCAGAAGCTGGAAAGGTATGACTCTGTGAAAGAAGTTGTTGAAGATGATAACGCTGTAACTAACAATGCTTTCTATCGATTCGATATTGGATTTGGGCCGTTGGGAACATCATGGGCACTGGCGTTATAAAGCCGAGAATTAGTCGAAGGCGAAGGCGGGCTTCGGCGGGCTTGACGGCCAGGAGAAGGAGAAGCTGGAACATTGAATTGGTTCTCATCAGAGTAAAGACGCCGGGGATTCGATCTGGTGACCTGAGGCCGATGGATCGCCTCCACGCAATCTCTTTGGTTTTTCTGACATGCGTTGATTGTACGTGCGGGCTGCACGGGCTGACAGAGAAGAGGAAGCACTAGCAGCAAAATCAGGAGGAGATTCAACAATATCGAAGAACTCATACGCCTCCTCGACCTGTGATCATCATCCCTTGTAATCTGCCATTGTCTCAGCGCACAATAGCACCTTGAATCAAGGAATTCTGCCGCCATTCTGCACCCAACAGTGGATTTGTATTCAAACTATATATGAGTAGAACTTCGAGAGGATTGAAATCTTAGCCTTCTACACTGAATTCCAATCAATCTTCAAATAACAGTCAAACCTATACTTCAGATAGTTGCTATGGAAAACAAGACAGATGATGATTATATAGGAGTAATAGGAGATGCAAAGCAAAAGTGTATTGGGTGGCTGTCTTCAATGTACAGTTTAGAACTCTCTGCTGCTTTTGGCTGAATGTCTGTGTTACAGTACTTTGGAGTGCTTCTCAGCATTTGAAGGGACAGGAGTGCTTCTCAGCATTTGAAAGGACAGGATCAAAGGAAAGGAGTATGTGAGGTGGAGTAGACACTAAGTAGAGAAGACTTGAATCTTTCCTTCGGTGACTTTCGTTTCTTACCAGCCCATCCATGTTTGGTGTGATGGCCTGCACTGATAGCCTTCACGTCCCCGAAAGAAAACAAAAAGAAAAGAAGGGCGGTTGAAAGCATCTTCGTGGGAAGAGCCCTGCCTTTCTTGATGTAACAAAGAATCTGGTTCCATTACCACCCTTGCTGGATGCTTTGCATCATTGAATCTTATAGAACTTGTATATATACACGCTTAACCTGCATGTGAGTATATACGGCCAGAGGGAATATAGATATGGTGAAATGGAATTTTACTTTGAGCATCCAGCCTGCGAGAATCCATTGGCCAACAGCTTGGTCGCCATGCAGAGTGTCTGCGTATCATAATTATACGATGATACTTTCATTCCAAATGCAATCACGAACACCACATGAGAATTTTTATGTCGATGTTCCCAAAGAACATTCTCAAATTCTTCAATTTGATATCTAGACGTGACTCACTCGTACAGTTCTTGACATTAAAGCTTTGGGACAAGTTTGCAACTTTCTTACAGGCGAAGGATGCACTTTAAAATGTTGATTCGTGAAATATGCAAAAAAGAGTTGATGCTTGAAATATGAAATCTTATTCCAGGGGTTCCAAACATTTTCCAACTTATTCCAGGCTTTACATATTAGCATTTCTTGGGAA
>APFE030921156.1:0-32448 GCA_000404065.3 Pinus taeda
AGAGGGAGGCCCAGAAGGGCTTGCGGCTAGGCCTTAGAGGCCTAAAGGGGGTTGTCGCAGGGCCTAATAGGTTTGCGACCAAGGAGAAAGGCTCCTAGGTCTTGATGGCTAGGGCAAGGAGGGTAAAATAAATTTGCTTCAAATCTTCAGTTTCACTGCAAAATTCCTTGTTGCTGGCCCTGCAAAAATTCTATATCTTACCCTCGAGGGCTTAGATTTAGCTTAAAACCCCAACAAATCCTTTGGAGCTCACCTGCACAAACGAAAAATAAAAATACCCAAAACACCAATATATACAAATTTGAAAATAAACCCTAAACCCCAATTTAGCTACAAAACAAGGGCTAGAAAATATTATTCTACAAAAATTATTTTGCAAAATTAATTTACAAATTATATACAAATATACAATGTTTGAAAGTTTTTTTTGGAAAATAATTTTTATAACAGTGACAATGGCTTGGTGTATTTCGAAAGATAGATATTAACCATAGTCTTAGCGAAGTAAGAAAATAACAAATTTCTCGAAGTCCAAGCAAGGTTAGCCTGTGCCCATAGTTCGTGAACTTGGAACCCAAGGGCCAAGGAACCTGCAAATTTTATATATCTCTTAAGAAAAGTCGTTAGATCATACAATGAATCAAATCACCTAAGATAAGCCCAAAACTTACCAATAGAATGTTCCTATCATCTACAAATGAAATAGCAATTCGTATAATATTGAAAAACAATACCACCATGAACTGTACTCCAAAGTATTTTATTATGAATTTCAAACGTTTCCAACAGAATAGTGGTTTCACACCGACGTTTACAAAATTACATCAACCAAAGATGTTGAATAGAAGCAAAATGCCTTCTATTTATAGAGAAATTCCCCCAAGTGGAAAATAATGGTTAGTTGGCTTGATCCACGTCAAAATAATCTCGACCGTCAATATATTCTTGATCGTTTTTTAATCTTTGTCGTCAAAAATATCTATATTGAGGAATTTTTGAATTTCTCATAAAAAACATTTTTTATTATTCCAAAAAATTGTTTTTTTTTTGGATTAATTTCCTCGAAATTTTGACTTTGAATTAACCACCAAGGTCCAAGGGCTTAATTTTCGTTAAAAAAACCATTTTTTCGTTGGTGGGGGACCTCCAAATTTTTTTTTTTTTGACCCATGAATTTTTCTACTTGGAGAATTTAATTTCTTTATAATTATTTTTGACTCTAAAATAATTAATTTTTTGGCTCAGGATTTAATTTAATTTTTGTCAGAAAAATTAATTAATTGACACATGAGGGGATTAATTCTTTTTCCACCCTCAAATATTTTAGCCATGGTGACTAAGTATGCTAGACCATGCACTAAAATATTTTTTACATCAGAGAATTACAAATTCAACCCTCAAAAGGGGGAATACCCATTCATTATAGACCCTCAAATAATTACCCATTTCTACGATACAATATGATCTAATAGACCAAGTGATCTATACTAAAATAATTTAGCCAAATAGCTTAAATTATTCCCAAATCACTTTTACAATAGACTCATCTTTTTGACCCACATATTTTTTTACTTGGAGAAATTAATTTCTTTATAATTATTTTTTTGACTCTAAATTAATTAGTTTTTTGGCTCAGGATTTAATTTAATTTTTGTTAGGAAAATTAATTAATTGACATATGAGGGGATTAATTCTTTTTCCACCCTCAAATATTTTAGCCATGGTGTCTAAGTATGCTGGACCATGCACTAAAATATTTTTTACATCAGAGAATTACAAATTCAACCCTCAAAAGGGGGAATACCCATTCATTATAGACCCTCAAATAATTACCCATTTCTGCGATACGATATGATCTAGTAGACCAAGTGATATTAATTAAAATTATTTAGCCAAATAGCTTAAATTATTCCCAAATCACTTTTACAATAGACTCATCTAATGACACTAAGGCTCACCTAAGACTTTGTCAATAATTCCACCTTAGCTTTGGGTTTTAACCTGGAAGGAAAAACTCTGTTGATTATCCGTGTCTAGAAACACACATAATGCGGTGAAAAGAAAAACCTCCTAGGATGAAATTCATCGCCAAAATCATAGGCTTACCTAGGTTGTTACAGAACTACACGGTCGTACTAGCATCATTTACATTATAACTTGCATAAATTAGGATTATAATGACATGATAATTGGCTAGCTGAAGATTCTGAGCTTTGAAAAGTTTTTGTCTAATTGCTTCCTTGGATTTGTGACAAAATGGGTGCAACATCTGGCTCCATATGGGGACATGTTGCTTCATCAAAGTGACGTGAGAATTCAGAATCCTATATCCAAGAAAACAAAAGTCCATCAAATAGATATTGCTCATATTCAGAATCGTCATGCATATATAAAAGATCTGTTGGAATAGAGAATTCTACTCTAACAAATCGAAATGAAAAGATTCACAACGTAAGTGCATAAAAGGAAAACTAACTAATGACATAAATAAAAAGGAGTAGGGTTAGAGATACTATACAAAGGATGCCCCATGGCATCAAATGTCTTGAACATAGTGCATACTGAGCATCTGTCGACTTTCCAACAAGTCTGTGGGTTGCTTCTTGGATGTACAATGCTGAATTCTAAAAATGCTAGGACTCTTATTTATTTGAATATCGAGCTGCTCTCGGCCATCAAATGCATCAAACCTCTTCCTTCTTCTTTTTTGCTTTTTACTTTTGCTTTCGGCAAACTGTGATGCTAATAATGGGACCAATGTAGATTTTTTGTCTTGATCTTAAGAATGCTTGGATGAAAGATCTCAAGAATCTAAAGTATGCCCAATCTTACTCTGAATATATCCCCTCAAAGGTGACACATAAGCTTGATCTTTCTCAATTTCTTTTTCAAACATGGCACTTCTAGCTACCCTGTCCTCAATTGGACAAATGACCTCCTCGCAATGAGATGAGAATCGCTCTGGCAGACTGAGGCTTATGATCTATCAAAAGTTCTTTGTTTCTTTTATCATCTGATCTATGCTGAAAAAGCTTATTCTAAAGAGTGATCTTTTCAATTCTCATGGCATCCATTTGCTTAGAATGTTCATCCTTCATAACACTGATTTCCTTGGCATGGTTTTCTTCCATGGTCAACAACTTATACTGAAGACATATTTGACCAACTTCCATATTATTTATCACTTTGACATGATTTTCCTCCATAGTGATCAAATGGTATTGCATTGTGGTCATTTGCTTAGAATGATTAATTTCCATTGCCTGTATCCTGCTTTTCATGGCACTCATCTCCTTAACATGATCGATAACTAATTTTGGTTGATTAAGTTCCATGCTCTAAATTACTTGCGCTTGATTCTTTATTATTTGTGTGTATTTTGCTCTCATGATGGGCATCTAATGATTAATCAGAATGATTAACTTCCATGATTTTCATTTCCTAAGCATGTTGCTCTTCTATGGCTAATAACTTGTTTTGAAGACTGACTTCCCTGTCTTGCATAAAACTTGTTTCTTTCTTATGATTTTCCTTTATGGTGCTCAATTCTTCAACACGGTTTTCTTCTGCAGCTATCAGCTTGTTGTGCATGGATCTCATTTCCTCAGAGTGATTCTCTTGGTTGAGTTTCATGACCTTCATCTATTGAGCTTGATTGAATTGCATGTCTCTAATCATTTGACCTAATTTCTTGATAAGATGTTCATCATTAACACCCCTTTGATAATTTGTTCCTGCCTTTCCACTATCTCAGATTCTTCTTGCAAAGACACAAGTGGTTCATCATGAAATTGGTCACAAGGTCTACAATATGGCACAGTTTGGTGTGGCGCCTTCTCTTGAAATATTTCTACAATGATTGGGTGTTTTGCAAGATAAATTTCATCTTTATTTATAGTATTAGAGGCACAAGGTGAGCCCCCTTGATGTTCATATCTGTTTTTAAAAACATCATGATGGCTTGTAAAGAATCAAAAGAATTGCCAGGAAAATCACAAAACCAATTCCTAGCATCACCCTCCAACGAAAGGACAAAGAGTATGATCTTGACGTCTTCGTGATTGTATGCAGTCGCATGAGCATATCGTTCCAGAAAAGTTGTGAACTTTTTGATGTGATTTGTAACAGTGATTGCATCATTACCCGTTAAAGAAGGTAATTTATTAATAGCCCTTTTTGGAATATCATGAGGAATGTTGGTAAAATGCAAAGGGGCGAAAAGTCATTCATGATGACTTGCTTAAGGGGAAAATGAGCTAATCGATGTCAGAGATAGAGATCCTTGTTCAAGAAAAACAAGAGATCCACAAGAAGTGAGCTTCTAGTAGAAAGTCTTGTAAGAATTGAAAGAAGTGGAGTTGCCACTTCAACATGAATCTAACTCCGAAATACAAAAGGAGAAAACCAAGAGTCAGTCAGGGAGAAACGAATGGATATCAGGGAGGGCTTCCTGTCTGAGAAAAATGGATGCTTACTAGAATATAATTTGTTCAACAAAGTTTTGAGAGTGAGGTTGAACAAGCTACCAAGATTTCTTCTAGTGTAAGCTTTTGTAAATGGATGAATAAGTGGAGTCGCCACCCAAACAGTAAACCAACCGAAATGTCCAGGTGCTAAAGGTGCAGATACAGAGGCTATAAAGATTAGTGAGAGGAAAAGGATAAAGTGATGAGAAAATGAAGAGATCGCAATGACGCTAGAAAATGTGGTGCTCCTTGATGGATGAAGAAGATGAGATATGATAAGATGAAGAGAATGTTGTTGAAGCACCGAGAACAAGATGGTCCTTGACAATAGCGCCAAAAAACGTTGTTGCTCAGTTTGTACAAGCACTGTGACAACGACTCAAGTCGGGGGCTATCACCTTGATCCTCGATCTCTCTGTTCTAGCCATCTCCCAACAACAGACTATGGGGGATAGTCCCTATGGAAAATGGAAATGCAAAACTCGATAGCAATCAACAAGTCTTGGAGACAAAGTTGAATGTCCTAGCTGCTTGGTTAATTTTAACAAGATTTAAAGATGTGATTAGATTTAAATGTGAGACCAGCACCTTATGGAGTCAACTTCTTGATTTAGATCAATTAAGGACCAATTGGGACAACTACTAGACCAAATGACAACAATGGGACAAAGACTCACTATCACCTCAGTCAGTGACCCCTGCTCTTTACGGACTTTCACCGATGGGAGGAGTCCAAGTATGAAGGAAACCACTTGTAATGATGGGATCAATGGTATGGTATGAAGTGATTCTCAAGGCCCATTCAAGGAGAGATTCAATTAGGGCTGAATGCTTCAAAGAAGTTAATGGCTCTCCATGAAAGACCTTGGTCGAAGATCTTGACCTAGGGTTAGATATATTCAATGATGATTAGTATGCCTAAGCTCAAGACCTCCAATGTGATATAGGACCTCTCTAAAAGCTTTGCAAGGCGTTTTGTCTCTTGAAAAAGGTTTTCACTTCACTAGAGAGAGAGAAAGAACTTATGCAAGACCTAGGGTTTATGAATAATCGTGGGAGGAGCTCCTCCAATGTACACACTAGGTCAAGATAGGATAGGGTGAAGTGTCTAGAATGATCAAATCCTTTGAATATTATGTGCAAATGACCCTTAAGAAGAAGACCACTTTATCCAAGGCGCACAAGGTAGGAGTCTAGAGACACATCTAGGGCACAAGTTTTCTCGCAAACTAACCATGCTAATTCAACCAAACTTTGAGATTCCTTAGAGGAGACACCAACGAAGATTTTTGTCCAAATGGATTTGAAAAATACCACTTGTAAGGAATTTCATAGGGTGCCCTAGCTAGGTCGTCTAAACTCTAGGAAAAGGCGCTGAAAGGAGAGAAAAGAGAAGGAGAAGAAGGGTGGCCACTAATTTTACTTGGACCAGTGTCTACTTCCCTTGGCTATGGAGCCAATGATGATTCAAAATTTGATGAATTTGTCTTCATGGAGGCTAAAAGCGATGCCCTATCAATCACTTTTCAACAACTACCTACTCAATATATATGGCTTTTCATGGAAGAATACAAAATCCCATCTACCAGGAACATTCATCTATTGCCATTCAGTGAGTAACATGTGCAATTTGGAATCAAACATTCTTTGACAATGATATTTAATACAATTAGGGCACAAAATAATCCAGGTGCATATTGGTGGTCACTCGCCTATTCCACTTGGACCCCCACCATTGTTTCTTTCATTTTTCAGTTTCCTTATTTGTAGCATAATTTACTATTTTTGGTAGTTTTTCGGGTCCTAAACTTCCAGAGCCATTTTGAGGCCCTAAACGACGTTTTTTGGCCCATTCAAAACTTGTAGTCCTCAGATAGATCTTTCTAACGAGGCATTGTGCGCGTCAAATAGAGATTGTATGCCAAAGTTACAACCTCGGGAAGTTAATGTACCAATTTACCCAAAACGGGGCCCATAGTTTGGCGCTTCATCTCCTAGGGTTAGGTTTTTGGATGTTTAGGGTTTTCCATTGTTTTTCAATAATAAATAGGCCTTTGAGCCTCATTGTAGCACAGTTCAGAGGCATGTAGCTGCCATAGCTCTTCTCAGAGATAAGCTACCATCGCCCGAGCTAGTCTTATTTCCATTCTGTTTGTAAGCATATTCAATATTTGATATTAATGAAATGAAGTGTTATTTCTGTTGCATCTCTGTATTTATGGTTATATCTGTAATTTGTTGCATTCCTATTTAAATCCGGATCACAAAAGGTCTGGCTAGTTGCAACAATTCCACACATTAGACATTATTTCAACAAAATTTCAACAATATAACACTTACAAAATGACAAGAGATATATCCAACCATAGCAAGAAGTACCTCCAAGAGAGATCGAAATTAGCTTCCAAAGATATTGAAATGCAGTAAAGACATCCAATTCTTCCAAGGAGTGCGGAAATTCCTTTACAAGAGAGATCCAAGTGATGATGATGATAAAGAAGGGAACCAAGAAGAGCCTATTCTACCTAATCAACATAAAACAAATGATGAAGGGGATGATTTTGAAAAGGAGCATGATGAAAATGTTGATAAGGAATGTTCCTCTAGGAGCAAAGTTGCAAATAGCCTTATCTTTTTCAAGGACGAGACTACTAACAAATCCCTAATTGAAAACCTTGAAGAAGGTTCCCCCTTTGACCCTTTAGGCATTGACATTGATGATTACTTGATATTAGAAAGGGAAAGTGGTAGATAGATGGCCATCGTTTTGATAAGGACCCTATCTGTGATAGTGACGATCACATCAATAGGGCCCCTGTCTTTCCCTACCTTCCTTATGATCCTAGGGATATATTCAAGTCATTTGTGGACCCTTTCCTCACCCCTTTTTACACGATCACTAGTGATGATGAGTCTTTTCTCCCTCCTACGTATGATCTAGAGGAAAGACAACTCATTGGTCGTGATCCTTCGTGCTAGCCGCCTCCTTTTCCTTCTAATCATGACCTTGAAGCAACCATGAAGCGTGACATCTCCAAGAAGGACCATGATAAGGTTGATATGCTTGAGGTAGCCTTCATCGAAGGTTGATGAGCTTGATTGCTGATATCTCCATCATTTCGCTGAGAGAGAGGATTCGATGTTGCAAGGTGAATCCCTCTTTTCCTTCGTCATCCATGATCTTTCATACATGTCACTTTATTTTCTTGCTTCCCACCCTTGTGACTTGGCACATGAGTACCATGATTGTCATATTATAATAAATCGTAGGGGTAGGAGATCTGATTTTGATGGGATGATATGTTGGTTGCATTGCCTTTATGATTACACTTAGTATTTGCATTATGAATATGCATTTTAGACTAAGACACATTGCATTTTGATTTTTGCATAGCTAACATCATCATATCATGTTCTCATTCTAGGATAGATGCATTTAGATTAGGGGTTGCATTTTAGAATATTTTTTTTTTACTGTATGTTTTATTATTTAATGAAAACATCGGTGATAAAAGTACGCCTAGGACAAATGCTTCCAATAATTGTTTGTTATATGCAGGATAACAAGTCTACGGTCCCAGAGGATTGCTGGTGTTTTGATGACCTCCTTGTTCAAGTACATGGTTTGTGCACTCTATAGAGAGCTCATATCCCAGTTGGAGCTAGATGTTACCCACCACCTGTGGCTGACCCTATAGGAATTTTTTTCTCCTAGATTTGTCTTCAGCCGACATCCCCCTACAACCACCAGTGTAGTCGATATTGTGCTAGTTGATCGTCCCTGATCCAGTCATGTGCCCCCTCGCCCATCGATCGAGAGTGTATGTTTGAAGGTGGGCCATCCTTAGAGGTATGTCTTTCATTATGCAAATCGGGTGCTTATGCTTGTTTTTCCTTGGGGCACACTTGGGTACAGATTATTGGGTGACTTGGAAGAAGAAAGGTTTTCGACCGTAGTCTTGTTCCCTCACCTTAAATGAGGGGTTAATTCAACTCTAGTCTCATGGCATCTCCTCTACTAGCTTATAGCTTCAAGATGTGCACTACTTGGGAAACCTCGATTTTTGTAGCATGGTCCCGTTTTCCCATTGCACAATTTTCACTCCCCTTCGCACATTACATGCCCCATTTCATCATCTTCCCTCTTTGGGTCCACAAGGGTAGTACTCCCCCTCCCCTTCTCCACATGTCCGGTTCAGGATTGGAACGATGCCCCAAAGGTTGACGTAGCTAAAGAAAGAAAAGACAAAAGCATATCATTGTAAGAAATTCTGCATATTCTCTACAAATCTCGCTTTGAGGCCTATGTAGAAAATTTGACTATAGATTAACCCGATAATGCAATATAGGAAAGCAAAATAATATAATCTACTTCTACTATCAATTTGCAGAAGCTTAAAAGATCGAACAAGATTGAGCTGAACACATATAACCAGAAGAAGAATCAATCATCCAAGGCACATGAAAATCCTTTGGGGAAAACCTCAGCTAAAACCCCCACTATCTGTATTATCATACAAGGTGGAAATACAAAAGAATTATACAAAGCCTTAGCTCTCGGAACTAGCCAACTCTCAGTACAATCCTCCTGGATGCTCACAGGAAATCAAAGCTTCTCACAAGCCTTCTCCTCTGCCCTCCAAGCTCCTATTTCCTTGCACTGTTTCTCCTAGGTGATCCTCCTGTTACCAAGTGGAAAACTCTCAACCAAGTGGAACATTGATCTCTCACACTGATTTCACACCATGTCATAACTGCGCAATCCTCAAGGAACCTTCCCTTGACTGCATGCATGAGTTTCCTTTATAGGAAAACACATGCAACTAGTAGTACACTGTGCTTGACATTTAGCTCAATTGGGTCTTTCTCAGAATAGACATGCATGAGTTTTTGATGAGGGAACCTTCAGTTATCTGGAGTACACAGGTTGAGTGCATGCATGCATCAACTGATTGATAACTCACAATTAGTTCCTCAAACAATTTGGAACTAATTTAACTGGACTTAACTCAGTAAATTGAGCTAACTAATTACAATTCAAATTTAACTCAATCTTATCTCCTTAATTTAATGTTTATCTCCTTAATTTAAGGGATAGCTGTTGCATGACTTCAAAAAGACTTCTAACTTGAATTTCTCCAACTACATAATCCATAATGAATTAATTAATTATTTCCAAGCAGCTGGTAAGACTAAATTCGATTTTTAATTCACAATTTTAATTCAAGGACAAATTAAAATTGGAACTTCTGAATTCTATTTTTATCATTTCTTGTTGCTATTTTCAACAATCATGGCTGCATACAAAAGAAAATAATACCACAAAATGCAAAAGATAGCCGGGACAATAAAAGATTAGCATGTGGGAAAAAGCCAAACATGAGCTCTACCCCTTTATCATTATGGCTGTCACCCTATTTCCTTGGGCCCCTTGATTTCTCCCCTGCATTATTAAGGAATCCATGCATGTTCCAACCCCTAGTGGGCGATGAACTGCCCCACCTTAAGGGGGTAATCACTGCTATATCATCACAACATGCTCCCATCCCCTGGAGCCCCGAGTAGTATAATAAAAGAACAATCAAGAAAAGGCAAAAGACTAATGAAGAAGGGTGGAAAATCAAAGGTTGGGTAACTCATTTACCATGAGTACTCCCTCCTACATTCATACACCCAAATATATAGACATTGCTCATCATTACCACCCTTGAGCCCATGGCATTTGGCCTGAGATCCCTGTGACCCAATGCACCACATCATTATCCACATGACACCTACCACTTGACGGATTTACCTTTGACATGTCTTTTCCTTTAGGGGCTGGGAACACCTAACGAGGTTGTTTATTAGCCACTCCTCCCTAGGGAGGTGTTGACGGTGCTGGACCCGCCAACATTCAGGGGATCTCCCCGGTATGAAGTCCCAACTAGATCTCACACCGTTTGGTGTAGGAGTCCCATTCGATATGATGGCCCGATTATCATTATATTAGAGATTTGCCTTAGCTCTTGTTGTTTAGCACATGGGAGTGTTATGCTTGTATCTTCAAAAGCGAGGTGAGTATGCTTGGTGAGTGTGTAATGTAACTTTTTGTCCAGGTTCTCTTACTATAAGGGAGAGTGTAAAATTGAGCCTTTAGATTAGAGGTAGTAGTACCACCCAGGGAGAGACACGCGAAAACAAAAAGGGTTTGTCCAACATCTAGCGGAGTAGTCCACAACGGATGTGGCAGTCGTTGAAACCAAAGTGCAAGGGAAAACACGTACACCATCCAGCAGAGTAGTCCACATGGAGGCGACGGTCGTTATAACCAAGAAAACAATAATGGTCTGTCTAATGTTCTGCGGAGTAGTCCACATGGACGAGACAATTGTGATAAACAATACAACACATCTTCAACAACTTGAGTACTAAAATAACCAAAGTAGTTCAACTATCTTAGTACAGGTTAAGCAAACATGCATTGCAAATGTTTAAAGAGTAGTCTTACAAACATCTACAAAACATGCGTGAAAATGTACTAGCCTGAAACATGCTTTTGAATTAAGCAAAAGTCCCAAGACACATCTGCAGACCATACATCACTAGTCCCAGTAGTGGGACATTGGAGCCACTCCTCGCTTCTCAAAGAACAGACTACAAACTCTCAAGGCTATGTGGGAGGAGCCAAGGTGAAAAGTCCTTTGCTCATATAATGGGAGGGGTATATATAGCCAAGGGTGATGCTTGACCCTTGTGACTCTTGGACTACCCTCGTGACTGTTCAACCTCCCATGACTTTTCAATTGACATGACTTTTCGACTTCTGTGTGCGTCCATTGGACTTCACTTTACATTACATTTAGTTACAACGGAGATGGCCCATAATGGTGATGTGGCGGAGACAGTTCATGACACAACTCGACATGACACTGTTGACATGTACTAGTTGACTGTGGTGTCCATGTCAAGCTACTGTGCTGCTGAGTAATGGATGTACTCTTGGTGGCTATATCTTCTCCTTCGCATGGCATAGTGCTGCAGGGTCTTCGATGGTCTTGGTCTTGCTTGATGGTTCAATACATGTGTTCCTTACGCGTGTTGCTTGATATGCTTGGTACGTCCTTCCAGCTGCAAGCAAGTATTCTAGCATGTGCGCTCCTCCTTCATCCCGTTCATCGTCTCATCATGCTCTACCAGTGTACCTGTTCCTGCAATTCACTCCTGACAGGACGACATCAAATCCAAAACCTCCTAATCTAACATGATGCATTGTTCTCGTGTTTTGTGGGACATGGAGGGAGACAACTTACTGAGACATAGCAAAGCGCATCTCAGGTTGGAATGAGGCATTCTGGGAGGACAACCTGCATTGTCGGGGAAAACTGCGTAGTGATCACTGGGAGGGGAGGCAGGATTGTGCAGTGAGAATCACCAGTGTCAACTGCAAGGTGGGACCCTGAGGGAGGCAGTTTCTGCACAGTTTTAAGAGGGAAGACATAACGGGTTGTAGAGGGACTGCTGGTCAGTTCTGCGCAATTTCTAGAGGCAATACATAGCAGGGCTGTAGGGGGGCCTGCTGGATATGACTGCGTAGGCTCTGGCAACAATGCCGGACAGTCAGTAGGGGAATTGCAAGACATGTTTGCGCAATTTCTGGAGGCAGGGTAGAGCAAGGCAGTAAGGGTCATCTGGGCAGTTCTGCGCAATTCTGGGGAACAGTGCAGAACAAGGCAGCAGATGACCAGCTGGGCATGTCTGTGTAATTTTGGGAAACAGTGCAGACCCATGTCTTAGAGCAGTGTAGGCTCCTAACGGGCAAGGAGGAGGGTTGATGGCTGTGCTTCAGAAATGCGCAGTTCAGTTGGACAGGGAGGAAGTTTCTACGCAATTCTAGGAGGCAGACATGTTGCTCACCTCCGGGATTGCGCAGTGTAATTGACCTAGAGGACAACCTCAAGCACTGTGAAGTTCCCGATAGTAGAGCAAGGTCACTGAGGGTTGAGACTGGGCAGTGCAGCTCAGTCGGGGTCTAGTGGAAGAGGGTTGTCCGGTCGGACAGATTTTTAGGAAAATCGTTGTGTCGAAAGCAAGAAAACTTGTATAGACTGACATTGTGAACATACACTTAGCATACTCGACGACGAGACAACATAGACCAGCATGACAACAAGACAAAACATGCCCTTAGTGAGACTGTCTTGGAGTTGAGAGCGACAAGTGAGACACTTGTGATAGACCTTCGGACGACTGTGATGACACTTATGCAGCATTGTTTACAACTTGGTGTGTGGGTACGACGGATGTTTACATAGAAAAGACAACCCAAACACACAAAGGCAGTCCTTCAAACTCACTAGAATTAGATCGCAAGCATGGCAAAGCAATCAACATGCCGAAAGACGACCGCTGGTCAAACAAGCAAAGGTGAAAAAGACTTCACAAGGGCTCATGGGGTGAGCTCGAGTGTTTGCAACCATCAAAATAAAAACTAAGGCAGGCTTTGAAATTTGGATGCAAGCCAAAATTTTGGAGGGTGTTGCAGTCGCTACAATAGGTGGTAACACCATTACATGCTAAAAGCGCCAAATTTGGAAGGGAAACCCATTATGAAGTCTCATTTGTTCCCTTGTCTAACAAGCTTGTTTCACTTAGATGGACTTATGAATTATTGTGCTTGAGGGCGAGGAGATAGATTGGATCTTATGTGTAATTGGCAGGTGGTTTCATCATGGTTTGGGCAACTTCATCGGGGCCCAAGCCCACTAGAGGATCATATTGACACTTGTAGGGGATGCGTTGAGAGCCATGGGACTCCATCATGTGATATGGCATTATCTCATCTTATGGGCGTCCTTAGCACCTTCAACAACTTGTTCATTGGCCCACATTATATGTGAGATGACGCACTTGTACCAATAGGGCCCTCAACTGACTTAGCAATATATGCAGGGTTTGGTGGTTGATCTGAGGCCCAGAGGAGGTTTGTCTCATCCTTGAGACATGGGAGGGAAAGCACAATCTTTCGTGCCCTCATTTGGAGCAATCCACATGCTTATTTTTCATCAAGAGACCCATGAGACCATTACTTGTGCCCTAGAGCCACTTTGGAGCACCACATGGTCATTTGCATAGAGATTAAGGCGCCAACCCCTTGTGCATGATTCATGGAGCCCTCTTTCTCACTATGGCACCTTGAGGACTCAACCTGGCCTTCCAATGACCCTTCTACACCATAATTTCATCATTTCAGCTCACTTATGGATGGCTTCATCATTACTTTATGAGCTACTTGGTGAGGTTGTCACCAAGGATTTGTTATTTGCACATTCTTTTATAATTTTAGAGGCTCTTAGGCTAATTCGAATTAGGAAAAGGATCATATAATTAGAGATGAATCTCATTGTGAGAGATCATCATCATCATCATCACTTGGACCTCTCTTGTAAAGAATTTCACACTTGTTCTTCTTGGACGAATTGGATGTCTTTGATGCATTTCGATATCTTTGGAAGCTAATTTCAATCTCTCTTGGAGCTTCTTCTTGTTATGGTTGGATATATTTTTTTTCATTTTGGAAGTGCTATCTTGTTGAAATAATGTCTAATGTGTGGAATTACTACAACTAGCGAGATCTTTTGTGCCCTAATTTTATTGAATATCATTGTAAAAGATTGTTTGATTGCAAATTGCACATGTTACTCATTGAATGGCAATAGATGAATGTCCTTGGTGGATGGGATTTTGTATTCTTCCATTAAATGCCATAAATATTGAGTAGGTAATTATTGAAAAATGGTTGCTAGGGCATCACTTTTTAGCCTCCTTGTAGACGAACTTAGTGAATTTCGAATCATCATTGACTCCATCGCTGTTATATATCTGATTTTCAAATATAATAAAAATACCGAATATGCCCAAGAAATAACAAAATCTGAATATAGAAATGCTTCTCTTTATTAATCAAACCCCTTGAGGTAGGGTAACACCATACAATCACTCCTTAAAGAAGGAGAACACTCCACAAGCCATATGCTTGTCCATACAATATTCCTTGATGTCTCTCAATGGGGAGTCTCTAGCCTCTATATATGATTCATACATACAATACCATGGGTCATTACCATGGTTCTCTTAATACGATATATCTAATACAATGGACTTATTACATTATTGCTAACTAGTTGTGGTCCTTTACATGATACAGGTTAACCACTTTATTTGTTACTATGGCCCATCCCATTATTAAATTTTTCCCTTGGGTACCTTCCTCTGTACCCCATACTATCCCCCCTTAGGTATACTACAATAGCCAAGGAAAGTAGGCACTGACACCCTGCGAAATTCCTTGGAGGGGGTATTTTCAAATCTGTTTAGACAAGAAACTGCATTGGTGTCTCCTCTAGCGAATCTCAAAGTTTGGTCAAACTCCCACGAACTCCCATGGTTAGTTTGCTAGAAAACAGTGTTACTTGGGAGCGGGAGCGAAAGCAGGGAGCGGGAGAGACATTTTCAAAAGCTCCCGGTTTGGGAGCGAATCCCAGAGTGTTTTTTATATAATATATATATTTTTTATATTTTGATACGTATATGTCAACAAAAACATGTAGAATAATGAATTAGATATAAAAAACATAAAAAACCATAGATTAAACCATATAACAACAATCATCTAGAAGCTATAAATTTCATCAACCACGTCCACAAGTTAGTAACATAGTAACATACAACATATTGAGTCTCATGATTCATCAATCTTAAAGTTTCAAGCTTTCAAAATTCAATATATAACATTTATCATCATTGATGCACACAAAGTTGTACTTGTAAGCTAAGTGGTTAACATTACAACAAATAATATCTAACATGAAATGAATGTTAATATAAATGAAATGAAAATAAAACAACTTTCAAACTTCATGAAGCAATCATAATTCATAATTCATTACTAATGACTTGTAAATTGCCCAACTTCAAACTTAAATTGTCATATAATTGGTTAAAAAAATACCATAATAATATGAAGAGTCAATAGTTATAAAACTACTAGAAACTAGAAGAGAAGTAAATCTATTATCTATTTCTTATGCTTGGGCCTCTTGCCACCACGAGAAAATGTCTAATTTTTTAAGTCTTGTTGGAAAATCAAGATCTTTTGTCATTAATTATCAAACCCTCTAAGCATTAATATCTAGAGGTATCTTTGTCATTACCTTGTATCTGTAAAGGGATCTTTGGTCATTAATAATCACCCTCTAAAGCATTAACATAAGATAGAAAAAGCATCGCATGTCAGTCAAGTTTTGTTTTTAGTGATGCAATACATTTTTAGGAGGGTCAGATAGAGGAGTTCGACAACGCAATGTCACTAACATCAAAGTTACATAGAGGGGATTGGTGGCTCTTGAATTAAAATACGATTCCATACCCGAATACATGAGACAAAATTCAATGGAAACATTGCAATCCCCGCAATCCTGAATTCCTGAAAAACTGATAAGTCTGTTGGATTTTGAATGAAATCTAAAATTCTACTTTCTCCATATGAAATCCAATGAGGCCAAAACCACTCTCAAACATCCCGAGTCATTTCATGGTAATGTTAAAATTTTAAGTAAAATGATGAAAATGAAGATTAAGGAGAATGTCACTTTTACTTCAAGAACTTAACATTACCATGAATAACATATCAATACTAGGGCCATAGAATTGATCATTAAGCTGCCCCACTCAAAAATTATTTATTTCTTTAAAAAAAAATTGCATTTCGAACATTACTACAAAAAACAAATTGCAAAAAAGGCAAAACGCTCCAGAAAACGCTCCCGAAAAGGCAAGGAGCGAATTTTTTTTTAGGGAGCTCGCTCCCGAAATCCCGAAATCGCTCCCTTTTCAGGAGTGCACTCCCGACCCGCTGCCGAATCGCTCCCACCCAGAGCGTGGATTGGGAGCGGGATCGGGGGGGCGAAAAGGGAGTGATTTCGGGAGTGCACTCTCGACCCGCTCCGTGTCTACCCGGGTGCGGTTGAGGAGCGAGATCGGGGGGGGGGGGCGCTTCCCCACAACACTGCTAGAAAACTTGTGCCCTAGTTTTGTCTTTGGAATCCCACTTGGAGTTTCTTGGATAAGATGGTCTTCTTGAGGGTCATTTGTACACAATATTCATAGGATTTAATCATTCTAGACCCTTCTTCCTATCTTATCTTGACCTAGTGTGTACATTGGAGAAGCTCCTCCCACGATTATTCATAAACCCTTGGTCTTGCATAGGTTCTTTATAGGTCTCTGTAGCGAAGCGAAAACCCTTTTCAAGTGACAAAGCACCTTTCAAAGCTTCTAGAGAGGTTCTATATCACATTGGAGGCCTTGAGCTTAAGTATATTCATCATCATTGAATATCTTTAAACCTAGGTCTAGATCTTCGTCCTAGGTCCTTCTTGGTGAGCCATTTACTTCTTTGAAGTGTTGAGCCCTAATTGAGTCTCTCCTTTAATGGGCCTTGGGAATCACTTCATACCTTACCATTGTTCCCATCATTACAAGTTATTTCCTTCATACCGAGACTCCTCCCATCGGTGAAAGTCCGTAAAGAGTAGGGGACACTGACTGAGGTGACAGTGGGTCATTATCCCATTGTTGTCATTTGGTCAAGTAGTTGTCCTATAGGTTCCCCTTCTAGGTACCCTGCTAGATTGTGTGGCAACACATATAATGGCGACAAGAAAAACAAAAGAAAAAGAAAAATGCAAAATATGGTCGGGACTTGGGCAAAAGCCAAGCATGAGCTCTACTTTTGTCATATGGCCATCATCCAGTTCCTGGGCCAATGTTGGCATATTTGATAAAAGACAAGGAACCCTTGCATGTCCCAACCCCTGATGGGTGATGAACTGCCCCATCTTAAAGGGGGTAATAACTGCTATACATCATACAAAAAAGCTCTCATTCCTCAAGCTACGAGCAATAACACAAGGAAAAATCAAGAAAAAGTAAAAGGCAATATAGAGGGGTGAAAAAACAAAGGCCAATGTAACTCATGCTTCTGTGATTACTCCCTCCTCACATCTATACAGCCAGGATGAGGTATTGCATCATAGCTGGCCCCTTTGACCATGGCACTTGGCGATGGAGTCCTTTTTCAACAGTTGTTCCATCATTATTCAAATGGCATCTATAGATTGAAGGGAGGATTGAAGACATGTTTCTTCCATTTGGGGGTTGGAAACACCTAATAGGGTTGTTTATTAGCCACTCCTACCTAGGGAGGTAACACCATTATGTGACTAAGGACCCAATTTTGGAAGAGAAGCCACATTTGAAGTGTTATTATGCCCATTTCTTTCAAGCTTGGTTTACTTAGATGCACTAATGAATAATGTATTATGTACCTAATGATGAAAGTTGCAACACTGGATATTGTGTGTAATTGGCAACTTGCAAGTGGTTCCATCTATAGGTCTTAGCAACTACACTGGGGTCCAGGTCCTCTAGAGGGATATATTGACACCCACAGGTGATGCGTTGAGAGCTATGGGACTCCAGACATTTGTAGAACATCATTCATAGCTATGGGTAGTTTCAACACCCATAATTTTTGCACATTGCCCTATATTATCCATGGGATGATGCACTTGGACCGGCATGCCCCCATCCGATGTAGCACTTCATCAGGGTTAGGCAGTTGATCTAGGGCCCATATGATGTTTATCTCATACCTTGAGACATGGGAGGGCTAGCACCATCTTTAGTGCCCTCAACATTGGAGGAGAGACAAAAATTTTGCCACTTGGAGACACATGAGACTAAACTTTGTGCCCCAAAAGATATGTAGGGTTCAAGAGGATGATTTGCACTGAGATAGAGGGGCTAATTCCTCCATCATGATTTTGGAAGCCCTCTACACTTGACATGGCATTATTAGGCCTCAATGTCACCCCTTGGAGACCCAATGCATGCATGATGTTAGCATTTTGATTCTCTTGGTGGAGATTTATCTTATGTTCACATTGGTTAGTAGGTCAGCCTATGACCTAGAGGCTTTGTTGCACATTGTTTTATAATTTTAGGGGCATGTAGGGAAAATTAGACTTAGGAGGACTCATGTATTTGTGAGATGTCATTTCATCACACATCATCACACTTCTTTCGATTTTTGGCCTCCTTAGAGAGTCTCACACTTCTTGTTCTCTTGGATTATACTGGATTTTGGATGTACTTTGACATGTGGAGCTGATTTTTGGATATTTTGGGCATAATGGATGGATTTATTGCATAATTGTCTTGTAAGTGCCCTTAATAATTGAAGATCTTTCTTTTTATGTCTAATGTATGGAAGATTAATTCTAGTTCGTGCTAAATTGTGCCCTAATTTCATTAAATATCTATTGAATGCTAGCTAGAGAAAAATTGCATGCATTACTCATACATGACATTGTAAGAATTGTCTTAGTGGTGAAACTCTTTGAAGCACTTCCTTGAGTGGTTAAATGCTTGAAATTGGTGCTAGGGCATCGAATTTCAGCCTTTTTAGGAACAAGATTGGCTTATCTTTGACATCCTTGACTCCATATACCCAAAGAATAAGGCACTAGTCCAAACTATTGGTGATGAATCTATTTTTCATTCATTTTTTCCCTCCTAAAATTCCATTCTTTTAAGTCTAGATTAGTCAACTAGGGCTTGGTGCGAAATTCTAGGGAAGGATATTTTTGGTGGATGGAGAGTCTAAACTTCAATAGGAGTGTATTGGCTACAAGATCTCTCATTTTGATGGGCATCCGCTTCAATTTCATCCATAAAATCTCTACCCGAGGTCTTTGCCCTATGAGGGAAACCTTAGTTTTCTTCTCTCAACTTGAGGACTGCCTTAAAGGTTTCATGAACCTTACTTTATTGAAATAAATCCCAAGGAACATTTTCTCCTTGCCTTGACCTTGAGTTACTCGAACAGTTGTCAAATTAATCAAATCCTAGGTCTTGTGCCTCCATTTATAGGAATCTTTAACGAATTTCTTCCTTGTGAAGCCTTGTGCCAAAATATTGCCTTTCTAGCAGATCTCCTAGCGAGATCATTTCATACTTTAACCTTAGAAAACCCACTATAAGTGATCTCTTTCCTATCAGGACTCCTCCTATTGGTGAAAGTGCGTAAAGAACAAGGATCTTTGTTTGTGGTGACAGTGGTGTTGAAGAATCTAGGGCAATTAGAGTTAATTAGATTCTTCTTAGCATGATAACTATTTGTGAGGTGTTTTCAATTTTTCTTCTTATACCAATCTTCACTTATTATTATTAGAATGTGTCTTCTTTAGTTCATCAAATAGCTCCACCAAAACAAAGAGACAAGAACACAAGATGTTGGCATCTTGCCAGGGACAAAACCTCTCCCTCTTGGAGAGGAAAACTTGCACAAAATTCTTCTTATAGAGATCCCAATTGACGAATGCCAAGACCATGACCCTTGACTTACTAGGCCACTCCAAGACCAAGACACCAATCCTCTTCTTGTTGTTGATTACTGCTGCAACACTAAAGCCATCTTTACTGCATCACTGAAATCGTCATGACTGCTGCAACACCAAGGCCATTACTTCTTTACTATCGAGATCTTTATTAAGATTATGACCTTGAGGATCATGACTGGAATCATGATCAATATCATCTAGAATGCTTGTTGATATAGAGTGTCACTGTTGAACAACCTCATTATATGTATGCCGAGTCTGTGACTGTGCTTTCTCCATGCATTGAGATCTTCGTCATCATAGGTATGTTGAGAGTGTTTTGTATGTCGAGACAAAGTATCACAATTGAGTAACCTCATCATAGCAAATACGCTGAGACATCGCGATTCCTATTATCGTAGTTAAGCCAAGATTGTAATTGTGCCAAGACAGAGATTATATGGAGACAATGATCATGATTGTGTGTTTACTTAGATAAAATGTTGAGATTGTATGCTGTGTCAAAGCGTGACGCTGTGAGATAATTATACTGAGACCGAGTGAGCTACGATAAAGTCATTGAGATCCTCTTTATATCACCCATCCGAAGAACTGAGACCTTCTGAGATTGCGAGGTCTTACTTACTGTGATGACCATTGAAGGCTTCAAAGATATCTGAGATCTTGTGACTGTACCCACGAAAAATTACAGAGGAATCTGAGTTTCCTTATCTCCCTTTTGCGCAGGCCCTATTGGGTATATATAGTGATCTGGCCTATATATAGGACGACTTGTATTCATGAAGCGATATGTCACCTTATTTGAGCCGACATGACTGTTCTTTAATATACATTTTGAGGCCGACATAACTGCTCTCTTCATCATTTTGCTAGCTAATGTCTTCAGGAGGATTGTGCTTGTCTTGGAGGGCCTTTTAGACTAGTATACATTTACACATAGATTCAAGAAGAGCTCTTTATACATGACTTTGACTCTTTGACTTTCCTAGACCTATGAAATGAGCAAGAAACTCACTACAAAAATAATATTTCTTTTTCTTGACAAGGACAAAGATCAAAATTACATTTGTAAATACCAAACCTAGTTACACTTTCTTCAACAAGTGGGCCACTACCCAATTGTTGCTAATATGTCTAGTTTATACCTTGTAGGGTTTCCCTCTCCAAGGCATGCTAGATTTTGTGCCAAAAGTAATTAAATCTGAAACTCCTTTGCATAATTTCACTTTTAGATGTTCTAAAATGCACACATGTACTTGCTAAAGGTTTCAAATTTCATTTTATTTTGGCATAGCAACAATCTTCACAAACATATGATCTCTAAATGGTGATGTAATGTTCTCACTTGCTCAACATGGTTTAAGATTTTATTTTTAGGTCAACACTAATTTCATTCCATTCTACTTTCAAAGCACCAACATTTATTCTTGAGTCATCTAGAGCTTCACTAACTCTTAGGCATTCATATTTTACCTTTTAATAAAACTACTAGGATTGGTTGGGCTTGAACCTCCTCATAGTCTGCTCATATGTCTACTACAAATTGTCCTGCTTCATCATCTTGGACTAGTAGTGCTGAACTCTCTATGGGCTTAGGCTTTATGATTTACCTTTGTTGAGAAATCTAGGGCAACTTAATTAGGATTTATTTGAATTGATTTCTCTTATCTTTGACACTTCCTTGTGATGTTTCTTATCGATTATTTGTAGTTATTATATTCTAATCATCAAGATCACGAACACAACAAGGAACACAAGATTTAAGCACTCAACCAGGGCAAAACCCCTATGAAATCTTCCACCAAGTCAACTATTAGCATAGATTTCTTTACATCAAGTCTTCTTGCATTTCAAATCCTTCACTGCAGCTTCTGAAATTGACCTTGTACCTTCGGCCCCTATAATTTGCTTAGATTCCTTGCATGTGTGACAAAACCTTGGTTCTTTGAACTTCACATCCCTTTTGAATTACTTGACATGTCTTCCTTTTTGAACTTCACATCCTTTTGAATTTAAGATTGAATCCTCTTTTTTCATCATCAAATTATTTATTGTAATTTTTGAACTTCACATCCCTTTTGAATTACTTGACATGTCTTCCTTTTTGAACTTCACATCCTTTTGAATTTAAGATTGAATCCTCTTTTTTCATCATCAAATTATTTATTGTAATTTATCTTGAATAGGTCGAGTATATATATTGTAGATTGTGACTCTTTTGAGGCCGAATTGTAGGAGATGCAGGCCGACATATAGGAGAGGGAGCTGACTTGGTGGATGAGTCCCTTTAACACAAAATAATTCTTCTTCTTTGACCTTAGGTGCCCATGAAGGGTCTTTTCCATTATGCCTTTGACTTTGATACAAGACAAATAGTCCTACAACACTCAATGGGTGCTTTGACCTATTGACCATTGACCTAAGCATGAAACCCATGCTTTAATAAGTCAATTTCTTTTACAATAAAAATTCCTTTTTCTTTCTTTGACAAATACAATTATGAAGACCGATACTAGTTACATTCTTCAACAACCTTCACCTTTAGGACATTTGGACTATAGTGAGTTGATTTGATTGAGCGAGGTTAATCTAAGTTATTTCCCTTTTCATCCTAGATCAAACGATTAGGCTTTAGGTTGAGAAAGGGATTTTCTTGTAGGCTAAGATTTCGTTTGCTTGAAGAGTGAAGAAAACCGCCAAGGTAATAATAGGTGGCTTGCTTTGAGTTTGCAGTGCTCTTAAGCTCTTCTCGAAAAAGGGTAAGGTGTAAAAATCTATAATACGAAATAATATTGCAGTAACTTATTTATTTCTCCTACTTATTTCTCATAATAAGTTGTTTACAAAACCCTTCAGTGAACATTAAAATAAATTCTACAACAGTTATCACATAATAGCATAGAGGAAAATAACAGTGAGACAAGCACAAGAATCAATCACATCAACACAATTATTTTTGGACAATTGTCCCCGGAAAAACCCAATGCGGGAAAATTGGTGCAGGGTTTATTTATTATTCTTCAACAACAATCTCTTTACAAGGAATGATTTTGCAGGACATAGAGAAATCTTCAAGAAAACACCTGATATAATTTTCCTCCACAACTAGGAGAAATTCTGACACCCCACAGACCCTTTAGCCTTCACTGCGTCACCCCTGCATCATATGCGTGAGGACTGCATCATCTGCGTGAGAACTCGTCCCTGCCTGTGTTGTGTCTCAGAGCTCTCCCTCTGCGCTGTCTCTCTGAGGCATTGCGTCACCTCCTCCTCAGTGTCTGACTGATGTTGAAACTCTCCTCTTCCCTTACCCTGCAACTCTCCCCCTGAAATTGAAATCTTTCTCCTTGAGAATCGATGTCCCTTGGGATACTGAGTATTTGCTCGATGTGTCTTCAAATGACTCTCAAGTCTTCTCTTATACTTTGCTTGTTGATGAATCAATGACCGGGATTAAGTCCCTAATCAACGACTAAGATTAAAATAGACTTAATCCTCGTCTCGTAGAAGCTTCTCACCCATATCTTTATTAATACCCATTATTATTTTTATTTTCCTAAGTTTAGACTTAGGAACCCATTACAAATGTTAATTATTAAACTTAGGAACCCATTACAAATGTTAATTATTTTCTTGTTGATGAATCAATGACCGGGATTAAGTCCCTAATCAACGACTAAGATTAAAACAGACTTGATCCTCGTCTCGTAGAAGCTTCTCACCCATATCTTTATTAATACCTATTAATATTTTTATTTTCCTAAGTTTAGACTTAGGAACCCATTACAAATGTTAATTATTTTAATAACTCATCACCTGGGTGGAATTTCTCCAAACTATTTCTGGGTCTTGGAGATCTCATGAATTCTAGCCCTTCCACAAAATTGCGGAGCTAGATCACATCCGATGTTACCCAAAATCAACACTCCCTCTTAGCAAGGAATGTGTTGTAGCAATGCTCCCTATTAATTTTAGGTATGTTCTATGCTTAGAGCAATTTATTTCAATTTTCACGGTTAGCTCATTATCTTTTCTAGATTAGAAATCACATTAGCATTAAAGTAAACTGCAAATAGAACATAAACATAAATCGCTGAGGACAAGCCAAGACAAGAGGACACAAGATGTGAAGCTAACCAGGGACAAACCCCAATGTGGGGAAACCCTTGGTCAATTCTTCTTATATGTTCTTCAATAGTTCAGCAAAGAGAGAGAGAGAGAGTACATTTATAACAGAAGTCAACACTTTGACTTATCTAGATAAAAGCATAGATCATCTCTAAGAAGATGATACATGAGATCAGTTGAAGACATGCTGCTTCAACTGATTCTCCAAGGTGACTCTTTCACCTATCATTGTGCTACATCTCGTGATCATGCTGCACCTCACTGTGCTGCACCATGTTGCACCCATCATCACAATGCTGGGCCTTATGACCATGCTATACACATCATACTGCTGCACCTTATGCTGCACTGCCATCCCAGTGTTTAGCATTGCTGTGCCTTGTGCCACTGCTGCACCATGTTGTCACCCATGTGCTTGCTGCACCATTGCTGCTTCGTGTATTTGCTGCACCAAGTACCATACTGCTGTCCCAATGTGCTTGCAGCACTATGCTTGCTGCACCTTGTTGTTGTTGCTGTCCCATGTACCATAATATTATGTACAACCACAGTGTACTTGCTGTTGCTGCTGTCCTATTGTGCCACTGCTGTACAATGTCATAGCTGTCCTAATCATTGTGCTGTTCCAACATGCTGCTATCCTAACATGTTGTTGTCCTAACATGCTGCTGTCCCAACATGCTGCTGTCCCAACATGTTGTTGTCCTAACATGCTGCTGTCCCAACATGCTGCTGTCCCATCATTGTGCTGTCCTATTGTGCCGCTGCTGCACAATGTCATAGCTGTCCTAATCATTGTGCTGTCCCAACATGCTGCTATCCTAACAAGCTGTTGTCCTAACATGCTGCTGTCCCAACATGCTGCTGCAGTTGTCCCAACATGCTGCTGTCCCATCATTGTGCTGTCCAATGAGTTTTTAGCACCATGTACCTTTGCTGCCATGTCACAGCTTGCTAGGCTTGCCATGCTGTCCAGCCATGCTTGCCAAGCTGTACATGCTTACACTGATTCTTCTAACAACACTCCCATCATCAAATTATCCTCATACTTATACTTGAATGCTGGTGCACTGTTGTAGTTCTGCAACTCTGGTTAGGGCATCAATAGTACCCTAACAACCACCTCTAAACTCGGCAACAGTCCTTGAAAAGAGTGCGGCTTACCTCCCTTGAGAAGCTGCTGTCCATACATCCCTTCACGCTGTCTAGGGCAGCCTCCACGCTGTCCCTTTGACCCTTTATACGACGGCTAAGACTCTGCTGTCCACAGAGCCCTTCACGCTGTCTAGGACAGCCTACACGCTGTCCCTTTGACCCTTCATGCTGCAGCTAAGACTCTCTTGTTTGACTACGGTTAGGGCTAAATTAGACCAACATTTAGGGCTGGATTAGATCAGTGTTTAGGGCAGCCTTTTAGGTCTGCATTAGGGCTGCCTTCCATCTGCATCTAAGGTTGTAGGCCTCCTTCTAGGCTTGCGTAGAGACCAACGTTTAGGTTAGGGCTCCTTCTCGATATCATTAGGGCTTCTCTTCATGACTGCGTCCTCTAGATTAGGGCAGCGTATTTCTTCTTCTTGACTGCGACTAGGGCAACCTCATTCCGCCAATGTCTAGGGCTACCACTCCTAAATTTCTCTTCCACTAAAACCCAAGACAAGTGGAGAGAAATCAAGATAGAAGTGTGTGTAGAAATGACTATCAAGTCATCTCCTTTTATACTAAAACGTTGAGCACATGTGGGGTTTATTTGGTTGCTGGCCGACCTTGTCGAATTGTCTTATAACACAAATAAATTCATAACTCCATGAATACTTATCGGAATCAGATGATCTTTAGATCAATCCTACACCTCTCGATGAGAGGGAATCCAAGAAAAATATCAGCTGCCATAAATAAGATGACCCACATGGAGTTTGGCCCTAGTTGCCAATTTTAACACTCCCAATAGAAGCATCACACTGATCCATGACATCGGTCCTTTGCGTTGTTGATGCTCGGCCTATTGCCCCTCATCTACTGCATTGTTGCACCCTGTACTGCTGCCCATGACACTGCTACATTTGTACTGCAGCTCCCTCTGAACATGCTGCCCATAGCACTGACACTGTTAACTGCTGCATTGCAACTCCTTAAACTATCCGCTTCTGCCACTGAAACGGATTCTTAACCATCCCCATCTTCTTCCTGAAATAAACAAACTTTGTTCTTCCTAAGGCCTTGGTGAGAATGTCTGCCACCTATTCTCTTGTCGGGGTGTACCTCAACCGTATGACCCCTCATTGGACACAATCTCTGATAATGTGACACCTACTGTCAATGTGCTTCGACCGATCATGAAAAACTGGATTCTCAGAGAGCTTGATGCAACTCTGATTATCACACAAAATATTGGTCTCTTCCATCCTTCTCCTGAATAGATTCACAAGCGGTTTCCTAAGACATATGACTTCACATGAAGTTGTGATGGCTGCGATATATTCAGCTTCAGCTGAGCTCAGACCTACGGATTTCTATTTCCTACTACACCAGGAGGTCATTCTCGATCCAATGTTGAAACAATACCTAGTGGTACTTTTCCGACCTACTGAACTTCTAACCCAATCTGCGACAATGAACCCACTCAGCCTGATGTCATTGCCTTAGGTGTACATTAGTCCATGCTCGATTGCTCCTCGTATATATCTGACAACATGCTTCGCTGTTGCCCATTGCGACCTCTTTGGTTCCACCTTGAACTGACTGAGGGTGTTCACAGCGTAACAAATGTCTGGCCTAGTGTTGACCAGATACATCAGGGATTAACTTCTTTATCTTTGGATGCATCAATCTTCTTCCAGTTAGTAATCATTGGAGTAGCCATAGGTCTATAGTCCTGCATTCTGAATCTTTTCAAAATCTCTGTAGTGTATCTCTCTTGTCCAAGGAAAATCCCAGCCTTCTGCTGCCAAACTTCCAACCCTGGGAAATAATGCATTTGTTTGAAATCCTTCATGTCGAATTTTGTGCCTAGGTTTTCCTTGCAATCTTTGATGAGCTTGTCAGAAAAAGATCATCCACATATAACACTAGGATTAGAGGCTCATTCTCTATAATTAGATAATAGAGGTTAGGATCTGCGTCACTCTTGACGAATCCCATCTTCTGCAAGTAACCATCAATTCGACTGTACCATGCTCTAGGTTCCTGTTTAAGCCCATACAAGGCTTTCTTTAACCTGCATACATGAGATTTCTTCTCATGTTTCTCAAAACCCTTTGGTTGCTCAATGTATACTTCTTCTTCTATCACCTCGTTCTAGAATGCCTTCTTGACATCCATCTGGTGAATCTCCCACCCCATCTATGCTGTAAGGGATATCACGGATCTAATAGAAGTATACCTGGCTACTGGGGCGAAGGTTTCTTCGTAGTCTATCCCTTCCTTCTGAGCATGCCCCTTAGCCACAAACCTGGCTTTGTATTTTTCCACATTGCCATTTGCAGCGTATTTGACTTTGTAGATCCACCTCGAACCTACAACGGACCTGTCCTGAGGCCTAGGTACCACTTCCCAGACATCATTAACCATTATGGAACTGTATTCCTCCACCATAGCATCTACCCATACTTGATGTTGAATGGCCTCCTGGAAACTAGAGGGTTCTCCAACCTGAGCCACCAAGGCTTCGTATCTGTCTGGCTGTGTACTCTCCCTTTTCTCGTTCCTGGGCGCATCGTCGAAATCCTCTGCATCTCATAGTATCTGTCGAAGTTCCTGGCGTGTTCTACCACTGGTAGTGGGTATATCTATTTGTTCCTCCTCTTCACGAGACTCTACCTGTTGTGATACCTCTGGAGTTTTGCCTTTTGGAGAAATATTGGTGCTAGTTCCGCTGGTTGAAGTGGCAGGACCAATGTATCATCCTTTGACTGCTTTTCTGAAGGCATTTATCGAGATTTCCTGAAAGCTCTGTCCTCCATGAACTTTACATCCTGTCGAATCACGATCTTCTTATTCCTCGGAAGATAGATTCTATATGTCTTAGCATTCTCGCTCTATCCTACAAGATATCCTTTTTCCGCAATCTGATCGAATTTCTTCCTCTTTCCTTCGGGTACATGGCAGTATGCCAAACTCCCAAATATCCTGAAGTGACTCACCTCAGATTTCTTATGGTGAAGACACTCTCCAGAGTAATCTTACCTAATGCCCTATGAGGAGTCTTGTTCTGGACATACACTGCCGTGTTGCATGCTTCTGCCCATAGAAACTTGGGCATATCCTGATCATACAACATCGCCCTAGCTGCTTCAACAATAGTCCTGTTCTTCCTTTTTGCTACTCCATTCTGCGCCCGATTATGGGGGGTTGTCCACTCCCTTCTGATGCCTTCCCTTGCGCAAAAATCAGTGAAGTCCTTGTCGATGTGTTCTCCACCATTGGCTGAGCGCAATATCTTTATCCTCTTTCTTGTCAGATTCTCAACTAGAGCTTTGAACTCTTTGAATCGACCAAAAACCTCACCCTTGGTTTTTAGAAAGTAGATCCAAGTATTTAGCACCACTAAGAGCTTTTGTGGACATGGGTCCGCAGATATCTGAGTGTATCAATCCCAGTACACTCTTAGCCCTATTGTTGCTTTTGGAAAATGCTGCTTTGGCTTACTTGCCTAGTGTACATCCTCTGCATACATCATCTTGTTTCGTTCTCTGCTTTGGAACTCTTGATACTGTTCTCCCAAGAATTCTTAGAGGCCCATGGTGTAAGTGTCCCATTCTCTTGTGCCATAGTTCATTCAAATCATTATCCCCACTATTCCCTATCAGTGCCATTTTAAAGATTCTAGCTGTAATCTATACAACTTGTTACTTCTGACTCCAATTTGGGCCTTCTTTTTCCAACTTGGGTGCTTGACATATACTTTTTCCTTAATGAAGAAAACATCATAGCCCTTGTTTTGAAGTTGAGATACAGAGAGTAAGTTCATCCCCAATCTCGGCACATGCAACACATTGGTTGCTCGAAGCCGATCCCCTGTTTCTGTTTGAAAGACTACAGTACCTCTTCTTGCGGGGGTGCATTTTGACTTATTTCCCATGGTGATTTGGAAGTTCATCCTTTCTTCCAGATAATTCGAAAAACATTCTCGTATTCCTATCATGTGCCAGGAAGCTCCACTATCTATATACCAAACCTCAGAGGAGGCAAAACTCGCTAAGCAAGTGATTTCTTCTTCCAGTCTGGAAGCTAACATAGAATAATCATGATCTATGTTCCTCGTGCTCTCTTCTTCCTCTGGAGATCTGCATGAGTTCTTCTGAATTGATGCCTTGGCACACGCTCCTGATTCATAGCAGATTCTTTAATTCTGTTGCTCGATCTCTGCTCTGATACCATGTGAAAATTTTTAACACGAAATACCACTGCAGTAACTGATTTATTTCTCCTACTTATTTCTCACAATAAGTTGTTTACAAAACCCTTCAGTAAACATCAAAATAAATTCTACTGCAGTTATCACATAATAGGATAGAGAAAAATAATAGTGATAGACAAGCACAAGAATCAATCACATCAACACAATTATTAACTTATTTTTGGACAATTGTCCCCAGAAAAACTCAATGCAGGAAAACCAGTGTAGCAGATGAGGGTTTATTTATTATTCTTCAACAACAATCTCTTTACAAGGAATGATTTTGTAGTACATAGAGAAATCTTCAAGAAAACACCTGAGATAATTTTCCTCCACAACTAGGAGAAATTCTGACACCCCACAGACCCTTTAGCCTTCATTGCATCACCCCTGCATCATCTGCGTGAGGATTGTGTTATCTACGTGAGGATTGCGTTATCCTTGCGTCTTCTGCGTGAGAACTCGTCCCTGCCTGCGCTGTCTCTCAGAGTTCTCCCTTTGCGCTGTCTCTTTGAGGCACTACGTCACCTCCTCCTTAGTCTCTGACTGTTGCTGAAACCCTCCTCTTCCTTCACCTTGCAACTCTCCCTCTGAAATCGAAATCTTTCTCCTTGAGAATCGATTTCCCTTAGGATACTGAGTATTTGCCTGGTGTGTCTCCAAATGACTCTCAAGTCTTTTCCTATACTTTTCCTATTAATGAATCAACAACTGTGATTAAGTCCCTAATCAATGGCTAAGATTAAAATAGACTTGATCCTCGTCTCTTAGAAGCTTCTCACTCATATCTTATTAATACCCATTAATATTTTTATTTCTCTAAGTTTAGACTTAGGAACCCATTAAAAATATTAATTATCTTAATAACTCATCATCCGGGTGGAATTTCTCCAAATGATTTCTGGGTCTTGGAGATTGCGTGAATTCTAGCCCCTCCACAAAATTTCAGAGCTAGATTACATCTGTTGCTACCCAAAGTCAACATAAGGCAACTTGTTGTAGGGAGTGATTAGGAGATTATAACATGTATCCCAATGCAATGCCATGGATTCCAAGAAAAATGACATGGATCCCAATGTAGATATATTTGTCTATTTATTGGTGCAAGGATCCCAAGTCAGTATCATGGATCTCGATGCAAGTAAATAGCTTTCAAGGCATTGTGCGTGGATTCTAACGTGGGGGGTACCCACCTATAATAACAAATCATGTCTCAACATGACATTAGGCAACATGCAATAAGTAATCCCTTCTATTAAGTTAATAACATCATAGCATAAGTTAGTTTTATAGTAAGCCTAAGTTTACGATGGTGGAGCAACTTTATCCTTATTACATGTCCCAATTTCTAAGCCTAGAAGTATTTCCTAGATCACGTGGTTAGAGGTGTTGAAATATGTATAACTAGGTTCGATATTCGTAATGACACATGTAATCATGATTTTATGTATTTGATGTAATGAGAAAAATAAATTTATTATTGTTGTTCTTGAGGCATGGGTTTCATGCTCAAGGAAATTTATTTTTAGGTCAAGCTCCTAGGGACTGTCATTGAGTCTACAAGTCATTAAATCATTTTCATGTGCGAAAGGGACCATTTTGGGGCATGTTACATATTGTAAAAGAAATTATTTGAGTCAAAATAAAGTCAAATAACCCTCTAAGACCTCATCAAATGCTAACAAACAAGTCAACCTATCTAGAAGGTGAAGTCGGCCTAAAGGCACTTACAAGTCGACCTTCAAAGATGGACATGAATCCTATATAATGGAGGACTCAGCCTCATTCAAGGACTCACTCATAACACACACAAGTTCAATCAAGGAAGAGCAAAAGTGCGAGGAAGAGAAGGACAATAGGAAAGAAGAAAAATCAAGTTTTGGACTGTCTTTCTTGGGTATTCTTCTCACACATGTGAAGTGAATTAGGGCCTCCTTCTGCAGCAAGTTGCAGTCATCATCAAGGACCGAAATTTGGGTCAAGGAAGGCCTCTCTAGCAATCCAAATTGTCAAAGAAAGGCAGTCAAGTGAAGTGAAGATGAAAAGAGGCAAATTTGTCCATTTTCAAGCCACATGTAAGACCTAGGGTTTTTGCAAAAGAAGCCGAAACTATAGGTTTGCAACAACAAGCCGAAAGTGTGAGCTAGGGCCGAAATCTGAAGCAGTGGAACAAATTTGACCAATGTTGACTTGAAGGAAGAGAAGTTCATCAAGAAGAAGCTTTGACTTGGTCTTGGAGGGGTTTTTGGTCAAGGGTCTAGGTCTTGGAATTCGTCAATTGAAGATTCTATAAGAAGAAGAATTCTGGTGGGTTTTCCTCTCAAATTGAAGAGGTTTTGGCCTTGGCTGTTCACCTATATCTTGTGTCCTTTGTCTTATTGATCTTTACAGATTGGTAGCTGAAAACACTATTAATAACAAGTAAAAGAAGAAGCTAATTAAGTGAAGTAAAAATACACCACAAACAATTATCAAAGCAAGAGAAATCATTCTATGTTGCTGCCGCTAGATTTATCAACAAGGGGTAATGAAAAAAGATGAAATAAATTATGGATACGGGAATGGGATTTCATGTATTGACTGTTAAAGTCATATGTGAGGATGTTGAAGGTCTTCTAACTGGTCCAATTAGCTTTCTAGAGCTAGGAATCTCCATTTTGTGTATGTAAGCTTTTTTTAGAGGGGGTTTTGCGTAGAGTTACCTCTTTGACACTTTATTTCATTGTATTCTTTGATTTCTTAGTCCCCTTTTCTCTAGATTTGGTTTTTTAACATAGGAGTTTAGGGATTGGGCCTTTTTAGTGAAGCAATATAGCGCTAGATTGATTATTTTTTAATTTTTACTTTATTTGCTCTTCACCTCTAGCCATTTTTTGGTTTTATTTGACTTTGCCTTAGACTATTTTTAAATTTGCTTAATTAGAGCTTGCTGGATGACAAGTGATTAAGTTAAACATGAATTTGATTAATATCCTTTAATGGAATGGGATGGTACTGAGAGGGAAAGATGGAAAGT
>APFE030921159.1:4497-20295 GCA_000404065.3 Pinus taeda
AAACCAGTCGTAGATCTAGAAGAATTTTGAAACCTGAAATGATGGGCATGCATGTGGACTCAGATGGGGAACTAGTTGATGAAAGAGAAGAATATGGAACATCTTCATCAGAGTCCAATGACTCATCTGAAGATGTGAATTCTGATGGCATGCAAGAAAATATGAGTGATTTTGAATAATTGTTTAAGATAGTTTATCTAACTGATGTATGCATCGTTTCTTGAAATAAAATTTTTTATTTCCATATGGTGTTAAATGAGAAGTTATGAGACACTTTTATGTTGTTAGATCATTTTACTAACATTTTTTTTAAATTTTGAAGATTGGCCCTAAAAAAAAATCATCGTTCCAGTATAATCACTTTTTCGTTTTCAAGCTATATTTTGCACGAAAATTTTGTTTTCACTGCCATTTTTAAAACATGTTCAAAATTAGCCCTAAAAAAAAACCATTGTTCCAGTATACACAATTTTCGTTTTTAGCACTGTTTTTGATGTTTTTTTGGCATTTTTTGGCCAGAGTTCTCGTTTTGAGTTTATAGTTCCCATTTCAAAGTTTACATTGTTTACTTGTAAAATTTAATCTTCTACCTTCTGTTATTTATTATTCCTTCTTCATCAAGCAATTACACAATACTAGTCTTCCAAGATCACAAAGAAGTAAGAGACAAAATTCAGGGTTTCAAACCAGGCCAAAAACCCCACATGGGGGAAAACCCAACAATTATCTTCTTATTGAATAAAGTCAAAATGAGATATCCAACCCAAGACCAAAGACTACTTTAAAAAGTTCCAAGTCATCCCTTCTCTCCAAGTTAAATTCAATGGTAGTCAACTATAGATTATTCAAAATTTCAGCCTAATTGTAAAAGTCAAAAATCTTGTCTTTGTATGGTAACTTAAGTCTCAAATGGATGGTAGAAAGAAACAGCATAGTGTACAATATTTTTTTAACCATGGTGAACCAATAATATGTTGGAGTAATATGGCAAGGCCCAACATCAATCTTTCAGTTGCCACTATAACATCAAAATTATATCCAACAACACATATGCCAAATATACCAATAACCTATGACTTAGCAAGGGTCGAGATCATGGGGGTGGGGATGCCTACTCTTCAAACCTTATCACAATAACCCAGACATGTCCCTTGGAATTGAACCTATAATAATAATAATGATAACCTAATCTTAAGGTCATGGCTAAGCTAGACACCAAATTGGGGTATGAGACCCCTTTTTTTTGGGCAATGAATCAGCCTCCACACAACACTTTGACTAGCCTACGAAAGTATACATACTCTATCCCTCTCTGAATTTGAACCTGTGACCTCTTAAAAGGAAACACATGAGCTTCACCATTAAACCCACTCAAGTTAAAACAGTGTTAAGGAGAATATGCCCAAACCATTTGTGTCCCATTTAACAAAATAATAGTACAAATAATGAGGCATTTTCCTTACATGATCATCCTTGACACTCAAATTCTAATTATCCTAATTAATGTCAAAATGATGTGACAAAAGGTTATATGATGAATATTACAAATTTTCCTTTCCCAATGACTTGAATAACTAATCCAAGTTTATTGTAATTTAAAATTTATAAGGAAGAGAGGTGATCACAGGTTGACATTGTCGAGGTTTCTGAGGATCGACAATCAGGAGTGCTAGGGTTTTTTCCTTCATAAGTGGGGCTGGTTGGGTTGCCTCAACTAAGTGTTGGTTCGTCCCTAATGATCATGAATGGAGTTTCCTATATCGGGATCTACGCATCAAGTGTGACTATTTATGGTCTCTGACAAGAATGGATTGTTTGAAGATCCGGAGCCAAGACTTGTTGCATATTTTTCAACAACTTGTCTTAGGGTTTGAAGACATCATTTTGCTCCATACATTATCAGCGTGGGTGTGTAGACCCATAGTTATTTTTCAACCTCAACCATGGGCAGAATGGATGCAAAGGACTATGGATCAAGGTTCCCGACTATGGATCAAGGTTCCCTGTCAATGGAAGAGTTGCACTTCCCACAAATAAGTTTTTTTGGGTTAAATATGCAAACAATGTGTGGTTTTGTATGATGACACGAGCACAACGTGCAACGGGAAACCACAATGCAGGGATTGTCATTGGCAGACTCATGGAGGCAAACCCAAGCACGGTTACCTTGTGCTGAGAATATACAAGGTAAAGGAAACTCTCAAGACCACAATCTTGTCTGATCTAGACTAGATCTAACGATAAATATTGAACAAGATAATAATAAATCAATAACAAAAAAAATCATTTTTTTAATCAAGAGTCTTAGTGGGAAGACTTTTGTTCATTGGATCTAGGGTTTAGATCTAGTAAGAAATATGAATCAAATGATTTAGAAGCAATATGGGTATGCCAGTATTGTTCCAAGTAATGTAATACACAGGAAAAGTAGTACAAGACCCTCACCGACTAGAAGTTTATGGTGTGACAAAAGATTCAACAATAATTATAAATCTGAGGATGAGAAGAGGTTCCAAAAAGCCAAACCCTAATGGAGTCATATCTTTCAAAGATGCACTCAAAGGGAAGGTTGCAACTCAAGTAGATCAATCTCAAAATATGTCGGGGCCCTACATTGTAGAGCAAATGGACGAAGTTCCAAAAATGACGATCAAAACCCCAAAGGTTAAAAATTTCCATGATGATCGATAATCCACAATTGTCATATGTCGGTTTAATGGTTTTTGGCCAAAACCAAAAGATAGGTACGAGTGGGTTTTACTTTTCATGGACAACAAAGTGTGATATCTACTTATGTTCTGAAGGGTTTTTCGTAGTACAATTCACAACCAAGCAAAATATGGAAAAAGTTTTAAAAGATGGACCATGGTTTTTTGGTAGAGTTGGGCTCTTTGTCACTCTATGGTTTCCTAGGTTTGGTGCAACAAACATGGTGGTAACAACAACATTGGTTTGGGTTAAGGCTCCCAAACCACCCTTTCATTTTTGGCACCATCAAATTATGCAAAATATCATAAACATCCTAGGAAAATTAAACAAAAGTGGACCTGGACAGAACCTCAAAAGGTATTTTTACTTTTGCCAAGCTTTGTGTAGAGATCAACCTTAGCAAAGGCCTTCCTAACCGTATTCTTTTAAAACACGAGAATTTTGAATGGACATAGGTGTCAAACTATGAGTACAACATTCTGATGTTGAACTTGCTTTCAAACAGGTCATTTACAAAACCCCTATCCACAAGCAAGGAAGGCACCAAAAAAGAAGAGGAAAGCCTCTAAGCAAAGGGGATGGCAATTCCCTGATAGTTTAGAAGATGAGAAAGAAAAGGACGAAGAAAATCAGCGAAATTTCGAGCCATAAACTCATTCTGATGGAAAATTAAATGATGAATGGGACAAATCTAGATCCACAGTTACAACTCAAACGGCTACTCAATCAACAGAGAACATGATTCCCCCCACCCTTGTGAACCCCCCCCCCATTGCGCAATCGGGCAAAAGAGGGGACTCTGCCCCTTCTAACCCCGATAACTATCGTGGGCTAGTCGTGGAAAGAATATAACACAACCCAACATTCTCCCACTTGTTGTTTTCTTTCCATAGGGGACCACAAGAGAGCTTAGTCATTGATTCAGCCCTACAACACCCATTGTTTCTCTACACCAACATAACTTCTCAGAGCTCACATATTTTGTCAATGCATTTGCAGTATTCTTCAAAGTCTCCACCTTTACCAGCGACACCTTTTGTCTTCTATCATATCCCTCACAAAGTGATATTAAACATCAATATACTTTGTCTTTGAATGATAAGCAGAGTTCTTTGCTAAGAAAATTGCACTTTAGCTGTCACAGTGTATCCTTATAGCTCTCTGTACTAACCCCATACATGAACACAATCTCTGCAACCAAATTGCTTCTTTGCTTGCATGAGTGACTACCATGTATTCTGCCTCTGTAGTTGATAGTGCCACTATATATTGTTTCTTACTCATCCAACTGACTGCACCTCCAAATAAGTTAAACACATACCCACTTGTAGATCTTCTTTGATCCAGATCTCCAGCCCAGTCTGTATCAACAAAGCCACGAATATCCAACACTTTGTCCAATCCTGGTCTTCCTTAGTAGCACAAACCATAATCACCAATGCCACGCAAATACTTGAAAACTCGCTTCATTGTTGTCCAGTGCTCCTTCCCTGTATTTAACATAAACCCACTCAAAACTTCCACCGCATGTGCAATGTCTAGTCTAGTACAGGCCATTGCATACATCAAGCTACCAACTGCACTTGCATATGAAACACGAGACATGTCCTCTTCCTCTTCTTGTGTCTTGGGACACTGTTCGGCAAATAACTTTACACTTACAAGAATAGGAACCTTCACCGGTTTACTATCCTGCATATTAAACCTCTGCAATATTGCCTCGACATGCTTCCTCTGATTTAACCAGAGCTTCCTCTTTGCCCGATCTCTTTTAATTTCGATGCCCAAAATATAGTTTGCAGCACCAAGATCTTTCATGTCGAATTTGGAGGACAATTGGATCTTCAAATTCTGGATAATTTCTTTGTCATTTCCAACCAGCAACATATTATCCACATACAAGACCAGATAAATAACATGGTTAACAATTAATTTAAAATACACAAAGTGATATGTCTTGCTTCTGGTGAAGCCAAGTCCCCATATAAATGTATCAAATTTCTAATATCACATCCTTGGTGACTGTTTTAACTCATACAGGGACTTCTTTAACTTGCATACCAGTTCTTTCTTATCCTTCACTGCAAAACCTTTAGGTTGCTTCATGAGATCTCTTATTCTAGATCCCTGTGAAGAAATATTGTCTTCACATCCATCTGTTCTACCTCAAAATCAAAAGCAGTAGCAATAGATAAAAGCAATCTAATAGAAGCTACCTTGGAAACAGGAGAAAAAAATATCACCAAAATCAATTCCTGGCACCTGAGAATAACCTTTTGCTACCAACCGAGCTTTGTATTTCTCCACCTTTCCTTCTGCATTTGTCTTCATCTTAAACACCCATTTGCTGCCAATGGGTTTCCTTCCAACCAGTAAATCCACCAAATCCCAAGCTTCATTTTTGTGCAAAGATAATATTTTATCAACCATGGCCTCTTTCCGGAGTTTTCCATCCTTTGAATCTACTATTTCCTTTGTAGTTTTGGGATCATCATCAATAACAGATAAAGCAAAATTTGAACAAAAAGCAGAAGGACTATACCTTTCTGATTGCTTTCTTTCTCGCATTGATCTTCTCACACCCAGAGTTTGTGGCTCTTCATCTTTTGATTCTTCCTCTACGGTAGAGTCTGATTCTTCCTCCTTAAGCTCAAACTCTATCTTCTCAAGTTCTTTTGGTTGAACTTTATGTTTAATAACATCTTTCACCTCTCTGAACCTTACATCTCGGTTGTACACAACCTTCCTTATTACTGGGTTCCAAAGCTTATAACCATTTAAACAATCCTTATATCCAATAAAGATGCACTTTTCAGATTTACTATCCAACTTGGTTCTTTTCTCCTTTGGAACATGTACATATGCATCACATCCAAATACCCTCATATGTGAAAGAGGGGGTTTCTTATCAGTGCATACCTTATCCTCCAACGTTGATAAAGGTGATCTGTTGACCCAGATAACATGTTTTCTCCACTGCCTCTGCCCAGAATTCTTGTCCTAACCCGGCACCACTAAATATGCTTCTTGTCCTTTCCATCAACGTCTTGTTCATTCTCTCTACAACTTTATTTTGCTCAGGTGCTATGGAGTAGTCTTCTGTCGTGCTATACCACACTTCTTACAGAATTTTTCAAATACCTTGTTGCAAAAATCTCCACTGTTATTTGACCTCAACACCTTTATCTTCTTTGTCTGGTTTTCAACCAAAGCCTTAAATTCTTTGAGCTTATCAAAGACTTCAGATTTTTTTTTAAGAAAATATATCCATGTATTCCTTGAGAAGTCATCTATAAATGATACATAGTACATAGACTTACCTAGTGATGGAACCTTCACAAGTCCAAACACATCGCTGTGCACAATCTCTAATATCTGTTTCGCCCTCTTACTACCAGAGGAGAAACTCACCTGATTCTGCTTCCCATATACACAATTTTCACAAAAATCAAAATCCAGAGAGTTATTACTCATACCTTCTACCATACATTTCCCATAAAGTATTCGAAGACCCTTCTCTCCAATATGTTCAAGCCTTTGATCCCACAGCATGGTCTTCACTCCAGAGACCACTAGATTTTCTACTCCACTTTCAGGAACCATATAATGGTTGCACCCATCAACAACAATGCTACCTTGCATCTTGTACAGAGTTCCAATCTGAACTCCACACATCAATACCAGTGCTCTCCGAACCATCTCGTAGGTATCCTTCTCGAACATTGTTTTTACATCTGCATCATCCAACTTGCTTACAAAAATCAGATTTCTGGCCAATGCAAGAATATGCAGAACCCCCGAAAGTGTTCTAACCTTTCCACCTTGCAACTTCAACTTTACTTTTCCGCGACCAACAATTCTAGCCTTCTTATCATCCCTAAAAAGACATCACCGCCATCATATTTCTCATACTCGCAGAACCTCTCTCTATGGGGAGTGAAGTAAAAGGATGTACCTCAATCAATCAACCATGCTTCATGATCTACATGTGTATTTGAAGAAGCCAAGTACACATCCCCACCTTCATCTGAGGTGGTTTTTGCCTCTGCAGAAGGAGTATCATCAAATCCCTTTCCTTTGTTAAGAGCTTTACATTTACAGTCCCTTTTGTAGTGCCCTTCCTTTTCGCATTTCCAGCAAACCACCTTTACAAGTTTTCCTGGAGATTTAGATCTCCCTCTAGATTTAAATCTCACTCGATGACGTATTTGTTTATGTTCTGGAACCATCCTCATACAGACAATGCATCACCATTCTGGCTCTCCATATTTTTCCGTTTCATCTCCTCCGTTAGTAAGGATGAGACTATTTCATCAAACTGCAAGGCTATGCTACCTATTGCAATAACCATACTATCCCACAAATCTGGTAGAGAACACAAATTGATGCACTTATCTTTAACTGAAATTTTAATATCAACAGATAATAACTAACTTACCACAGTGTTAAATGTGTTCAGATGCTCTGTCACGGAGTCTCCATCTCTCATCATCAGGTTATACAACTTTTTCCGCAAGAACAATTTATTCACCAGAGACTTATATTGGTACAAAGTCCCTGACTTGTCCCACAAAGCCTTCGCCATAGTTTCCCCTTATACATTCAGCAATACTAAATCTGAAACACACAATCATATCATGCTTTTTGCCTTGTGATCCAACTTCTTCCATTCTTGATCAGACACTATCGTTGGTTTAGTACTTGGATTTACAACGATCCATTGATCTTTATCCACCAATAGATCCTCCATCTTGAGTTTCCATAACTCAAACTCTGACCATTAAATTTTTCGATCTCTATCTTTTCACTGCGTGCCATCTACTTTCACCACTAAAATCAATCTCTCAAATCTCCCACTGAACAGGATCTACCACAGAGTTAAGCGAAACCCCTCAGCAACAAAGACATCCCCTTGAAGCCAAAATAGCGTCGATATCAAATGTAGGTTTTAACCCCGTACAGAAATTACCTGCATACGAATTCTAAAACACAAAAAAAACAATGCGAGAGCATAACACATATACACAGATATTTTCCCCTAGATCCCAAAATCGAGACTACCAGATTGATTTTTCATTATGTTCCTTTCAATGTTACAATACATATTTATACATGTCGAAACATCCAATACCATGGACCAAAAACCACCGCGTCCAAAACTATGGACCAAAAACCATCGCATCCAAAACCATGTGCGAAAACCATGCACAAAACCATAAGTATGCCCAACCTAATATAGGGTCTAAACAAAATTTCTTCGAATCGCTGCCTCGGACCCTGTAAAAGGGGGCTAACCGCCCCCCTCAAATCCTCTATGACCCCCTCACTGCGCAATCGACACAACGAAAGGAGGCTATGCTCCCCGCTCTAACCCCTCGGTTATCTACGTGGGCTAGTCATGGAAAGAATATAACACAACACAACAGGTAACAACAATGTCAATTTGGGTAAGGCTCCCAAACCACCCCTTCATTTTTGGCACAATCAAATTATGCAAAATATTAGAAACATTCTAAGGAAATTCAAAAAATAGGACCTGGACAAAACCTCAAAAGGTATTTTTACTTTTGCCAAGCTTTGCGTAGAGATCAACCTTAGAAAAGGCCTTCCTAACCATACTCTTTTAAAACATGAGAATTTTCAGTGGACATAGGTGTCAAACTATGAGAATACAACATTCAAATGTTGAGCCTGCTTTCATACAAGGCATTTACAGAACCCCTGTCCACAAGCAAGGAAGGCAACAACAACAAAAAAGAGTCAAGCCTCTAAGCAAAGGGGATGGCAATTCCCTGATAGTTTAGAAGATGAGAAAGAAGAGGACGAAGAAAATCAACCAAATTTCGAGCCACAGACTCATTTTGATGGAAATTTAAATGATAAAGGGACAAATCTAGATTACAAGTTACAACTCAAACGGCTACTCAATCAACAGAGAACATGGTACCAGAGTAGCAGAAAGGGGAGATGCCCATGGAAAAGGACTCAAGGGACATAAAGAGATCTCATGTATCTAAGAGTTCAGACTAAAAGAAATGGAAGATGCCCATGGAAAAGGACTCAAGGAACATAAACAGATTTCATGTATCTAAGAGTTTAGACTAAAACGAAGAGATTCCCCAGAGAAATAGCAATCAACTAGCAATGGCAAGGAATGTGGCAAAAGGTGGAGAAAAAATAAATAAAAGGAAAATTGAGTAATTTCTATCACACTTAATTTTGTAAAATCTTTGTAATTCATTATGTTTCGTTTGTGCATCAGCTACAAAACTGAGATGATGAGATGAAATGATGAAATGCTTTCAAGCATCTGCAGAATGTAATTTTGTTTCTTGATTTTCAAATTAAATAAAATTCTGGTGTTTTTCTTCAAAGCGAAGAGGGAAAAAAAAATTGGAAATTTGAAATAAAACAAAATTGTTAATAAATAAATAAAAATATGAAATTTATGTATAGCTAGATAAGAAAACAAAAACCATTTTAATTTCCAATTCAATTGGATATAAATGACAACATATCACAGATGTGGAATCATTTTTTATCTCAAAGATTACCAAACAAAAAAACAAAAAAACCTATGCTTGAAGGAAGTCTATGAAAGAGGCACTTAACATCGAAGCAAAGACATTACCAATCTATCAAAATATAGTTTTGCTTGAAAAGAAATAAGTCAAATGTGCCACTGTGAAAGACACTGCCAATGTATCAAAGTGTTGGGCAAAGAACCTATACTGGAAACCTGCACAAAACATCTGACATCAAAGCAAAGACATTGTCAATGTATAGATGTGGTGCCATGATTAAAAAACAGGAGTCAAATGTGCCAATGTATCAAAGTGTTGGGCAAAGAACGTATGCTAGAAAGCTAAGCAAAACATCTAACATCGAAGCAAAGACATTGCCAATGTATCAACCTATGCTGGAAGGCTAGGCAAAACATTTAACATCGAAGCAAAGACATTTTCGAAGTGTTGCCTTGCTTTAAAAAACTGGAGTCAAATGTGTCACTGTGAAAGACACTGTCAATGTGTCGAAGTGTTGCCTTACTTGAACAAAAGAGGAGGTCAAATGTCCCACTGCGATACGAGATTCTGGTATAATAGTTTTGCCACTTACATCGCTGCAACTCAATTCCAAATGAAATTTCACTATCTTCCCTCATCTGAAGAGCACAAGCCTAGCAAAAGAGGGCATAACATTGGAATGCTTCAAAAGGTTTACATCAACACAACTACAAAGCATATACACAAGCCAAAGTTAGCGTGGGAGTTTAAATGGGAGCAGGTATAATCTAAATAAATTAGAGTATATATTACCACCCTCTCCCATGACATGTAAACCATGTACATTAAGATAACATCAATAAATCTCATAATCTGTTCAAGCATGCGATAATGGAGAGGGCATCAAAGGCGACAAGGAGGCGTGTGTTGAGTTTAAATTTGAGCATCCGAGACATGTATCCAGAGAGTTACCGAATGTTGGTCTTTTGGGTTTGATTTTGTTTCACGTATTGATGGTTATAGTAGTTCTCACTCTGGCATCTTCTACTCAAGGTCGTCTTCTACTCAAGGCCAAAGGCATTTTCGGCTCTCCTTTAAAGAGGTCTGGATAGAAAGGATTCTTTACAAACGTCTAGGGCACCAACATACGGCAAATTCGATTTGTATCACTGTATTCTTAGAAAATATGGCTAGCCATAGCAGGTCTGAATGATGGGTCATGTGTGAACTTGAATACTTATGAAGAGGCATAAGTGCTTGTGAGCATAAAATCATTACACCTCACCAATTCATATCCAATTGTCAATAATCCGAGCAAGAGATTCAGCTCACCTCGACTTCATACGCAGCCAACATATAAAGTATGAAGTGTTGGCAATTATTAGAGCAACAGATTTAGCTCACCTTGATTTCACACGTGGTCAACAAAGAAGTATGAGGCGTTGGCAGATAAACTAGACTCCGTGCACACTCTAGTTTTCCTATACAGCATAACAACTTCACCTTCCAGCTTTCCCTATTCCATCATCTTCGTCCAAAGATCTAAGAAGAGAGCCTCTATGCACATCTACCTATATATCAAGACTAAGAATAGGAACATAGTGCAAGGTCAAGATATAGGAAGAACACAAATAGATGTGAGCATGCAACCATCTAAGCATGCCATGGAAAACTTAATGTAATTTTGTGTGTTTAATCTTCATATTTCATCTAGTAGTTTTACCTTTACTTCAGTGTGCCAGGCAATATACGAAAAAGGTTGTTTACTTTCGAAAAGAAATATGGTTATCTTGTGGTGTCTGTCCCCATATAAGGTGGTGGTTTGTGTCTCCCATGCGGTGGCTAGTCCCCACGACGAACCTCTGAATCACTATCACTAGTATCATACTCTAAGTCATGATCACTAAATTCATGATCTTAACCTAGATGTGGTCAAACTCCACCAACTCCCTCTCTTGCTGCCGAAACTTTAAAAATAGGGGCTTAAACGAGGCTACAAATTCATGATCTTACGGTAGATATGGTCAAACTCTACCAACTCCCTCTCTTGCTGCCGAAACTTTAATAATAGGGGCTTGAACGAGGCTGCAAATCAATCTTTGAAACTGTCATTTGATTTTTTTGAAACCATAGAGCAATCAGAGGTGGTTAGACTTCCAAAAATTTTATGATTATGCTGTCCAGTTCGACCATAACACTCTTTAATACAAATATTGACCATTTTTTATTTTTTCAAAAGGCTCAAAGTAACATCTTTTTTCTCTTCTTTGGTAATAATGCCGTTGTTCCCTCTAAGCTGTCCAGTTCGACCATAACACCCTTTTAATACAAATATTAACCATTTTTGTTTTTTGAGGAAGCTCAAAGTATCATACTTTTTTTCTTTTCTTAGATAATAATGCCCATAACACCCATTTAATACAAATATTAACCATTTTTGTTTTTTGAGAAAGCTCAAAGTATAATATTTTTTCTTTTCTTAGATAATAATGCCGTTGTGCCCTCTTTTGATTGATTACTGAACCTGCTAGAGTAAACTAACTCTTATGATTATATATGCTTTTGAATGTGACAGAATACTATATTATCGTTTCCAATTGTGTCCATGTAAAGTTGAGTGATGTAGCTTTGTTTTAGATCAACTATTTTTTTCTGGAGGCCGATTTGGATTGTATTGACCTCCAAAACTCAGGTTTTCTAGCTGTCTTACGTGTTGCCAAAGAGGCTATCAATTAAGTAGCAGTAGCAAGCCAAGCCCATGTCAACTTAAGAAGAAATTAGCGGGAGAGGGAGAGAGGTAGGGGTGTAAATTGTTTACATCGACTAAGAAGTTAACACTGGGGTGAAGTTGCCAAAACACTTAGACTAGGATATCAAATCACCTTATTTATGTCGATGAACCTTTGGCCTATCACTTTCAGTGCATGGTGAGTTTCATAACACCAAAGCTTGCCAATTATGACAAACCATTCTGTCTAAAAGCCAAAAGAACAATTTATAATGCCATTAAGACGCTGACAAATTGGACTAAAAACTGTAACTTGCATTCAAATCAAAAAGATGTCACTTATTGGATGCTCAATTCATCTTCCAATCCAGTGAACACATGTAGACCCTATCCAGGCTATATCCTTTCCATCTTTCACCCACTCATCTAGTTGCTTGTAGTGTCCTTATAATAAAATTGCCTACTATTTTACTATTCTACATATATTCAAATATTGCATGTTACAATGAAGCACAACCAGCACTGTTCAACTCAAATTTCTCATTTGCATAAAAAAAACCAAAAAAACTGTAGCCATCCATCACAAACTTGATGGAAAATTAATGAAATGGAAACAGATTTGCAAATAAAACCAGATCCAACCAAGCAGTCAAATTACAGAAAAGCTTTGGTGTTTCCAATGGTTGAAGATTCTGTAGTGAACTAGACTAATACATCGCATGAAATATTTCACTCACTTAAAATAAAGAATCATAGGCATATCTGGCCAATTGCCAAATGAAAGATACAATAGTTCAAACGGACAGTTTGCCTCTAAAAATAGCCTCAAACATGTACTCCAATTTCAAGTAGATGATGGCCATTCTCATATAAATGAGGAACAAAAACTCAAATGCCACAAAATATCAACATACATCATCCTTGCATTTCTGCAATATTTTTCCTTCAGAGCAGTAATCCTCGAGTATTTCTTCTAACGACGTAAACCAAACAAATAAAAAACTTCAATATAATCAAAACATCTACTTAAATATCAGTATCAAATCTTTCCACAAATTGAAGTAATCTGCAAATTGCACACATTTCAATAATAAATAACCAATCCACTATAGCTAGATCATTCCTGCATATGAAGTAATATGCAACTTGAGGCATTTCAAGGCTGCAAACATTTAAGAATACCGTACCCAATACTTTAGTATAGATATGGAATTCGATTCCTGTCAAAACAATAAATGCTCAATAACTTGAAATTTCAAAATGGCAGTAAGGATTTGCAGTATGAGTTTTAATTTTTTCTAGACCAGAGTCCTCTTGCATTCATGGCTACAGTGCATTTTGAAAAGTATACCTAGATTATTAAAAAAATCTCATAGGCTGAATCCTAAAGGAACTTCCTAGACGAATAAGAGTAATCATTTACATTTGACCTACTATCCTCTACACCAAGACCATATAAATACTTGGAAGTTGGCACAAAACACCAGGAAAGTTTATTAAGGTGCTTTAATAAAAGGGTAAAAGGAACACATGTTTGCATCATGTGCTCATTCCTGCACTTCCAATGAACCCCTCCCTAAAAGATGACATGGTTATAAGTAAGGTTTAGACAGTGTCTCTGCAACTTACAAACCTCATTCTGTTGAAACAAGTTTTAAATAGGTACAAAGCTGAACAGTTTACATGTGACAAAGCCATGGGTTGATCTGCACCCATATTACTTGCCCCAATGATAAAGTAGTAGGGCCACTCGAAAAGTTTGCAATTTCAATTGTAACAACTGAACCTAAGGCTCAAAACACTTACAGGTCTTTTATTCCATGACGCTAAACTTTCAAGAAGGGCATCTAATGCATACACAGCAATTATTTTGATTACCATCATGAATAAAATACCAAGTTCATTCATATAAAATGAATAGAAAAAATATAATTAGGTACTTTTCCTTAGAATGTTACAGATAATTGCATTTACTTTCCTAAGAAGCCATTGTCTAACTTTAGACCATGATATGCAGTTACTGCAAAGATCTTGACAAACCTAGCCAATCATTTATACCTACTGTCAAGTAAATATGTAACAAATATCAATTTTCAATCAAAGGTGCCATTAAGAGTTTTAACCAACAAGGTGAAGGCAATGAATCTCTAGATCTGTCTAACCTAATTCTGCTCTACCTACCAAGCTAGCAGTCTGGCTTGAAATTAGCAGAACTTCCAATGGTTATTACAATTTACACATGTCACAAATGTAGTCATAGGTTCATCTGCACTTCTTGTTTGCAACTGATAGTAAGTACACTTCCGCTGGCCACATTTACCACACTTGAATTGGTCTGTTGTAGCTTTAGGCTTTATCCCACGCTCACACTCAAAAAGTGCCTTGTCTTTGATCTGTTTGTTCTCGAGCTTTCTTTGATCACTAGCCATTTCTTCCGCTGTCATGACAATAAGTTTCTCTGGCTTAATTTCCCCAAGAAGAACTCTTCTCCTCAAATCTGGATTGTTTGCATCTTTCAGGTTGAACATGATGGACCTATATTTCAACTTCTGGGCTCCAGTAGACAGCCCTAACTTTTCAAACATCAGTGTCTCAACAGAAACTGCAACTCGTACTGGATCACATGCATTTACTCTCACCAGGTTGTCGCCTTCGGCTTCATTACCTACTTTGGAAAAAGCCTCATGAAGAAGCTCACGCATCCTGTCCCGTACTGTGTTATTACACTTAATCATACTTGTCAGCTTTGGAGGGCCATTTGAAGAGGACGATACCTTCTTATTGCTGATAGATGCTTCTTCTTCCTTGGGTTTGTTCTCAACCTTTACAGAACCTTGCTTAACAGCATTGACCTCCACTTTAATAGTCTTGGACTGCTTATCTTCTGACTTTGTAGCTTTGTTTCCATTGTTAGCAAGAGTTTCTGTTGTCACAACCTTCTTCCAAGAATCAAGTAAGCCAGTGGCTAACACACAAATACTTTCTTGAGGATGCTTTGTGAGATGTCGGAGGCGTTTGCCAACCTGATAATCGAAGTATCATAACAAAATGAAGTTACTAGCATCCATAAGAAAACAGTCCTATGAAAAAAGCTGCACACTCATGAACTAAACAGTTTACCTTGACTACTTTAAATCAGAGAAAAAGGTACCTTAAAAAGGCCCATTGAACTTAGAGAGAGGCATTAACAAAATTAGTGGACTTCAAAAGAGAATGAAACTAAACTTTCAAGATAGAGGTAAATTTTTAAGGGCACTATTCAAAGATAAAGTAAAAGAGCAAAGAAAATGAAGGAAAAACTAAAATTATACAAATGATACCAAGACTGAAAGCAAATGTCATGCACCACAAGTTAAATTTACAATTCAAATCAATAAAAACGTGCCAACATAATACTTTTAAAAAAGCATGTTCGTGACTTGTACACCACAAAATGCAGCAATCAAAGCAGACGTTTGCATAAGGGTACGAACAAACAATCTAAAGCTTACACATCCAACTCTGTTTATAACATACAAGTTACAACTTTACTGATAACAACCTCTACAGTGCACCCACTACCTGCACAAGATGATACCACTGTACTGGGGAATCTGATAACACAAATCTTAAATCATACAAAAAAGATTGTTAAAAATGTTGTGAAGAGACATGATGAATATGGAGTGGCTAGAACTAACCCTGGCAGAACAGGGCCAGAGAGGCCTTGTTATCACCTCAAAAGCACAGAACTTCGAATAAACACTAATAACACAATGAAAATCATAAAATGTTATCTTGATATGGCAAGGCTTTGAAAGCATTCAAATTGCAAAAAGTGGGTGTGTGGTTAGAGAGAGGTCTCTTTCTCATTCATTT
>APFE030921159.1:21049-33037 GCA_000404065.3 Pinus taeda
TGAAGAGTTGCCCATAAAGATATGCTCTGTATTGCATGAATTAATGGAAGCAAACAAATTCTTAGGTGCAGCCATGTGATGGGTTGCTCAATAATCAATTATCCATTTAGGTAAGAAGAAATTTGCAATAGCAGAGATGGGTTCAGCATTTCTTGTATGATTGCCAAAAGAAGATAGATTGACAATTAAAGTGTGTTTCTTCATTTCTGAAGCGAAGGCAACCAATTTCTACAAACAAAATTTTGAAATACCTTTCCATAAAAAGCACATTTAAGAGGTCTATTCTTTCCTTTAAAATCTTGTTTCAGTGAGGGATTTGAAAAGTTAACACTCATTTGTACTTTGCATTTGTTTCCCTTAAATGCCTTTTTATGTTGTATCCTTGAATTTGAAGGTGAGACAGCTATAAAAATTCCACAGCCAAGAGCACCCATTTCGATGAGTTTAACCTGCTCGCAAGTAGTTGTTCAATAAAGGCATCAAAAGCAGGCAGACTCGCAAAAGCTTGGCCCAAGGCATCTTGAGTTCAATATAGATGTGGAAACAAACACTGAATAAAACTCGCCTAACTTAGAGAGCACTGCCAAAATGAGTTGTTCATCACTTTTCTCAATTTTACAATCTTTCAATTGAGGCCAGAGAGATAGAGCTTGGAAATGAAATCTTAAGTAGTATCAAAATTACTAGGATTGAGAGTAATTAATTCATTTTCCAATTGATGACCACAAATTGCATCCATTTTACCAAATATGTGCTCAAGTTGCTCCCGTGCTTCATGAGTTGTATCTATCCTTCAAGATCAAAAAATAGTTGGGGTGAAAGAGAAAGACATATTAAACATAACACTTCATTACAATGCCATTTAGGCTTTCAACATTTTGTGTGGATTATTTGTCCGTACCAATAATGACCCTATATAGACCTCACTCCACAATAAAAACAACCATCGGAGATTTATGGCTGAAATAGTTTTGAGTTAAACTAGGCAAGACAGTGTATCCTCCATATCAAGAAGATGACAATGCTCAAGAAGAGACAAGTAGCACAAGAACAAGAACAAAAAAAAAAAGTCGACTTGCCTTCTAAAATGACTCCCCTATTAAAAAAGGCTTTCCTAGATAGGCACTTTACTATAGTGCAGCTTATAAATCAGCAAAGTCTTCTTTTACGAATATGTATTCACACCCCCAAAAAAATTAGCTTCACAAAAAATATTTTTACAACCTTTACTTAAGCAAAAGGTCATAAAAAATTATATGGGAGACTGATGGCTCGAGGGGGTTACTGCCACAAGAATCTGCAGTGTTCAGCAGCTGAACTGCACACCAGGAGGAAAATCTGAGACGTCCACAGTACAAGACGAAGGGCAGAGTAACCCACAACATAGGTGAAAGTGCAAAGATGGCCATGGTATAGAAGCCTAAAAATGTCCAAAACTCAAGGCCAAGTCACCGAAGGGAGATGGAGGAAGCTGACGATCTGTAGCTCTGATAACATGTGATACCATGTGAAATTAAAGCACATACAGCCAGATCATAACATGCTTAAACCCCATAGAGAAAATCGAACAACAAAATATTAACAGAGACTCAGAGCCAAGAGAAAGAACAAGGGAATCACTGCATCTATTAAATCTGATGAGGAGAAAATACAATGGGAGGCCTTCTATCTATAGCAAACTAAAAGGAGTCTAGTATTTATTTAATAAGGGTAGTTACCAGGTTCACCAACGGGGCATTTTAAGACGTGCCCAAGTTAGCTTACAATTGTATATGTACACTAACAGCTAATGCAGAAAACATGGAACCGCCTGATAGCACCGGTCATCCCCACCCGGGGAGGGTCCGTACTGTACTATGTTTCTGTTTCTGTTAAGAAACAATATATGACCTAATGAAATAATGCATGTACACATAATTACTTATGTGTATATAATGTATTCTAATCAAATTGAGTCCAATACCCTGACTGGAGGATGATACATACAACCACAATGCATCATACCCAGCAGCTATAAAAAATCCAATTCAGTAATCTAAACCAAAGAGCCCCTGTCCTAGTTAAAACCAAACAAGTATTTCAAAAGCCTTAATAACACCAAAAAAGTTACATCTTTGGTTTTCTCCGCATTATTAATCCCTAGGGCTTGTGAGCTTTCTCCTGTCAATTTGATGTATTCCAATTATCAATAAAGATTTTAAAAGTATATATATTTAAAAATAAAACGCACACCTGAGTTGAAACAAGAACACTCATTGTTACAGGTACAGCCCGGAGGGCTTTAAGGGCATCCAGACAGCGTTGCTCCTCTGCCTCATTTGTAATGGCTTTGTCCGCCGCCTTCTGCACCTTCTCAAAAAGCTCCACGAGTTCCTTTTCCGCGGCTTTGGAAGAGCCCATTGCTATGCTGCTGCTATTGCCTATACCAAACCCTGAAACAACCTCAGGATCAAAACCCTATCAAACCTTAAAACGAAATATATCGCGATATTTACAGTGCAAAGAATGGATAGGAACAAAATCTTGATATATGCGTTGCCCTGGGCGTAGAAAGGCGGAACCCCGGAAACCCGCGATCGTACGATCAGACGGCATTAACGCCTTCGAAGCAAATCTGGCTATGGGGGTGTCAGCGAGGTTATTTATCCATGGTCGTAGGGCTCTTGATTGTATGTAGGGCTCTTGATGGTATCTCGAGGAAATCCCAAAATTAAACCAAATCTAGGGGGTAAAGGCTAAATGTGTTTTTTAATCTATTGAATTTATTTTTTTAGAAGTGAATTGAGGGGTTGTTTTATATATTTATTTTATTTTATTTAGAAGGGAATCTATTTAAGTATTCAAAATATTATACATTAAAGAAAAGAATGAGAATGTTGAAATGAATTGACACTTGAGTAGTGAATGTGTAAGATGAGAAAATAAATAAGGAATATTGTTATGTTGTTATTGAATCTTGTAGTATTTGTAATCAAACTATTTCTTATCATAATTATTTGTTTGTACTAATAAACTTATAATTGTTATAATTTTATTATTGTTATAATTGTTAGGGTGATGATGGATATATGGACTATTAGGGAGTGAATGAGTAGAAAAATAAGATGGGACCAAATATTTTGCTAAGAAATTTTTAATATTTATATAATATTAAGTTATGTATTTTTTTATAAAAGGTGTGAACTTTTAATATATGGCATGGTTAATATTATATTATTAAATATTAAATAAAATATAAAGTTATGTTTTAAATTATAAAAGAAATAATTAATGGGGAATTTTTAATATATGTGAATTGTTAAAATGATAACATGGATAAATTTCGAGAAAAAAAAATTCATGGACTCTCCATTTGTCCCAACTACAAACAGAATGAGGAAACCATAAAGCATATGATGCATTACTGTCCGTTGGCACAAAAGCTTTGGCAAAAGATCAGTTTCCGCTGCCAAAAGAATGGTAGATCTAACGAAGATATCACTGCTACTCTGCGCAATTGGGACCACAACCCATATCAAAGTAAGATCTTAAATCTTCTCTGGAAGCTCATCCCAGGCTTTGTCTTATGGGCCATTTGGAAGGAGAGAAACAGTAGAATATTCAAGGATCACACCAGATCGCTGGAAGATATTTGGAAAATAATCCACCAAAATATTGAAGAAACCATATCTCTCAAGACCTGGTATCAAGAGGATTTCCCAACTACTCCCCAAGAACAATCAATTTGGAATAATTGGAATTTCCAAAGGAAGAAAGATCAGCTAATCAAAGGAACAAAGCCGCCGAGAAGCCACCTGCCTGAGAAATGGCTACCTCCCCCCATGAACATGTACCAGTTAAATTTTGATGGGGCCTCAAAAGGTCACCCAGGGAATTCTGGCTTTGGCGGATTCTTCAGAGATCACAAGGGAGCTCCTATTTTAACTTTCCTAGGTTCAAGAGGATGGGATACCAATAACTCAGCAGAATTGGAAGGTCTATGGCAAGGGCTACTCTTGGCTCAAGGTAAGGGCCTCTTTCCTCTGATAATAGAGGGAGACTCTCAAATCATCATCAAAATGGTCTCAAGAATCCTACAAGGATCCCCATCCTGGAAGGTAAGCAACAGTTGGAGAATGGAAAATAGGCTAAAGTTTATTGAATGCTGGTTTTCTTCCCACAGGGCGGTCACTCTAAAACACATTCGCAAAGAATGGAACAAAGTCGCGAACTTACTAGCTAATATGGGAGTTGACTGTGGGATGCATCTACATGTTGGAGCAATTTCTCTCCTAGCCTCTGACTCTCAACTCTTGGACTTTAATAATCTAGTGAAGAAGGAAATGCCACAGATGGACGAAGCACCCCCGGATGCGGGTGGCATTATGGAATTAAATGAACTTCATGCAAATTAATAAATCCAGGTACTGCCAGCTGCAGGGCAGCATGGCCTCCCAGATCTTCACCTCGTGCAAGAGGAAGGTAGTTATGAAGGAAGGATTTTGCAGGATTTTTTCATTAATGGAGTGTGCGCTTCAACGCAACACTGCGATTGTTATAATCATGTCAACCCTCTGTGCTCTATTCACTCCTCGCGCTCAGTCTTACGGCTCCAAGCTCTGGTTTGATGTGGGTTTTGGAGATAGGCAGAAGCTTGCAAACAGAAGCAAGCTTTAGGCATGCTCTTTATCTGTCTGGGCAAGTTTTGGACGTGCCAAGGCTCCCAACGGAAGGATCATAACGGTGATAAGGGGTAAGCTCTCCAAGGCTCTTGAATTTAGAATTGGTCGTGCTGCTTATCCGTCTCGAGCATTCCACCTCTTAAGGGCATTTGCCCAATTGCTGGGGAAGGGATCATAGGCGCCACAAGTCATTCCTTGGCAAAGCAAACCCTGTCAGTGAGACGGATGGCAATGAAAGTCTTAGGATTGGCAGCGTGTGTTTAGTTGCAGAGAAGACTCCTGGGGGGATATGGAAGCATAATGCCACCTGTGACCGCTTTTCTCCTTTTTGTTTTTGGTACTGCTCAGATGGCCACCTTCAGGCTTTTCTACTCACAGTCAAGGTTCAACATCGTCAGTCTGCGGTTTTGGCTTCCGGGGAAGTGGTGGTCCTCTTACCGGCTAGTTTGCTAAGGGTATTGATGGGGTATAAAATCCAAAAAGGAGGTCATATCCTGAGTAGGAATATTAGGCAGAAGTAAGATGTTACTGAGGGTTGGAACTGTCATGAAGAGGAGTAGAGTGTTGAATGATTTTTGAGGGACAAGGAGCAGAGTGTTGAAGGATTTTGGAAGGTTGTTCATCAGTTTGAAAAGCAGATCTAAAGAGTCGTAGATCTGGGAAATTTGAGGAACAAATTGCATAAAACAGGGAAGTCTTCCAAGCCATAGATAAGCCAAGAAATTGAATATATGTGGGAATATTTGGTGGCCCTAAAGACAATGAAAGGAGCAACTAATTTTCATGCAGTTAGGGAAGATTTGGAGGTCCTAGGATCAATAGTCGGAAGATTGTTGACAAGTGAGGTAGATCTAAAGACTAAGAATTGTTCACAAACGAAGTTGTGAATAATGACCTTTGTATTCAGTATGAAGTGGTATGAAGTCCTCAAGTACAATTATTATTGAAGGACTAATGAGCTATTAGAAGGTAGGTTGTGGAGCCCTAGTTTAGAAATTGTAGATGGGCAAACTTTGGTTGGAAAGTGGGTAGTTTTAGAAGACCTAATGAAAAGTCATTATAATGGAGTAGGAGGGATACTAGTTGGTAGATCCATGAGCCAAATTTTCGTGACACAAAAGGATTTGTGATCATTGATAGTGGCTAGCTGGAGTGATCAACTGTTGGGAGGAAAGAGGACCCATCATATTTGTTTAGGGCATGTGGACTGTAAGGGCTGCGGGGCACCACATCAGAAAGTAGGTTTCATGTTAGATTGGTGATCAAAGTGATTAACATCAAGGCCTAGTTGTGTCCTCGTATTAGGGTTGTATGTATGGGCCATGATCCCTAGTACAAGATCCCTAAGATTGTTGTATTCTAGTTTGTAATATTATATGTAGAGGGTTTGAAAAAATAAAATAAAAATTGTCACTTGCCCTAGTTGATTCACTAATGTACGCTATTTTGATGTGCAAAGTAGTATTGTTGTGGCATTTGAGTGTGTTTGTGTTTGACATTTTAATACCCAAACCAGATTCTTGAGTGTCGTGGAAATTCACAGTTTCACATAATTGAGCATGCTTCTTTCCTTTTCCACTAATGTCCTATACATTAGCAACTCCATTATGTTGAGGTTTGTATGGAGTAGTTATCTTGCATGTTATATCATATTATTTTTAGGATTTCTCAAATTATTTACCATAGAATTCACCTCCATTGTCATTTCTTAGAATCTTTATTTTCTTATCTATCTCGTTTTCCATAAGAGATTTGAACTCTTTGAATTTGCTAAAAACCTCTAACTTCTTCTTCAATAAATACAACCATGTTTTCCTGGAGAAATCATCTATTTAGGAGGCATAAACATGGAGCCTCCCATTGAGAACTATTATAAGCTAAGGCACATAATTATGTATCAATTCTAGAATCACTTTTGTCCTTGTAGCATCATATGGGAATCTCACACAATTTTGTTTCTTATAAATGCAATGTTCATAAAAATTGACTTCCAAAGAGCAATCACGGATGGCCTTATGCGAGGGGGAGTTGCTCATTTTTCCCTTGGCTTTTGCAACATCATGATCCTTTTTATTCATTATTTTTTTCACATTCACCTTTCATAGTTGCTCTTGACTTTCTTTTATTAGGGAATCATCCTTGGACTCGCCAATGCTTTCTTCCAACAAGACTACTAAAAAGTGGAAATTTAATAGTGATGTATACAATTCAATCATGAATGAGTATGAAGTAAAGGTGGAGAATGTTATATATGATGGTGATATGGGCATGATACCCCTTTTCAAGCACTCCCTACTCGAAGAAATGTCACATTTTACTAGAAGAGGGTGATGACCTATGATTGAACTAAAAACAAGGTAAAGATACAAATAAAATAGGGTATCAATCCATCCAACAAATATCCCAATGATTCCTGAGATAACCCTTGTATATGAAAATAACACTCATTGTGAAGAATGGAGCAGTCATTTGGTGTGCTATAACATGTTGCTTGAAGAAATACTCAAACTCTTTACCATAAAATTCACCACCATTGTTAGTCTTAGCACATTTATCTTCCTATCTGTCTGATTTTCCACAAGAGATTTCACCTTCTTGAATTTTGGGAAAACCTCACACTTCTTTACGAAATACAGCCATGTTTTCCTAGAGAAATCATCTATGAAGGAGACATACTACATAGATACTCCTAGTGATGGAACCTCTACAAGCCCAAACACATCACTATGTATCAATTTCCATGATCCCTTTTGCCCCTATAGCACCATATGGAAATATTACACAATTTTGTTTCTCATAAATGAAATGTTCGCATAAATTGACTTCCAAAGAGCAATTGGGGATGGCCCCATGTGAGGGCACATTGCTCTTTTCTTCCTTGGATTTTATGAAATTATGATACCTTTTATTATTGTTTTTTGCATATTGACCTTTCCTAGTTGTTAATGACTTTATTTTTTATTAGCATTAGTCTTGGGCTTACTAGCCCCTTCTTCTCATGGGATCATTATGTTGAAGAATCTAAGGCAAAGTAGTGTAGTGTGATTTTATGTTACTTGAAAATAATTTATGGAGTCTTTTTACTTTTCTTGTTAGGTTACTCTTCTTCTTCTTCTTATTAGTGCATATGTGTGTACTTCATCAAATTGCTACCAAAACATAAAAACAAGAACACAAGATGTTGGCTCTTTGTCAGGGCCAAAACCTCTCTACTCTTAAGAGGAAAACCCTTTAGTGAATTTCTCTTATTGAAGATACTATTGATCAATGCCAAACCCTAGACCCCTGACAAAGATATCCTCCAAGAACAAGTCAAGTATTTACACCTTTCTGTTCCATATACCCTGACATTTCTTCCGACGCTTTGTTTCCTGACGCTTCTTCCTCCTTCTTTGTACTGTTGTTCTGTTGCCCTAGTTTTCTTGTGTGTGGAAGGTACCCTTAGTGAATTAGGGTCCTTCCACCTTTATTAGATATATAGGCTCCTTTACTAGGCTTGGGAGTCCTTGTAGTCTTGAATTTCTTCCCTAAACAATGATGAGTTATGGACTATTTACCAGCTGCAGATTTGTCCTCTTCTTTTCACATGTGTGAATGTTTCTAGCCCTAGAAACAGTCCTCATCTTTATCTTTTCTTCCTTCGTTTGTGAGGGTATCTCCTTCAATTTAGAGGGAGGCCTTGTAAACCTTAAATTCCAACCCAAACACTGATAATACTTGGAACTGAAGTGTTTCCTTTGTTAGGGCCACAAAAGGGCCTTCTTCCTTCGCACGTGTGGTTGTGTTGTCCCATAAATGCTCCTCCTAACTTCAGTTATATATGCTTCTTCCATGCTGCCCTTAAAGACCCTATAGACTTCCTTATATTTGCTTGTCTCTTCGCTAATTTTAGAGCTTGAGTGAGTGCGTTATAGAGGAATGGACATCCTCTATATATAGAGGTTTGTCCCTCCATTTAGGCAGACTTGTCAACTGCATTTAGGCCGGCTTGAGGACTGCTTTTATGCTTCATATTTCTTCTTTCAAGGATGTCATTGCTTGGAGGATGCTTGTGACTTCGCTTGGAGGTATTCTCTTAACCATAATACATATGCATACAAGGTATAACATGCCCTTAAGGTATTCAACTTATTATTTTGACTATTTGACTCACCTATAGCACTTTAAATAGTGCTACACCTATTTCAATAAGCAAGAAACTCATTGAAAGATATTATAAAAATAATATTTCTTTTCTTGAACAAATACACATATCAAAAGTATATTTATGAAGCTCGAACCTAGTTACACTTCCTTCAACACTCCCTCTTAACTAGGGAGGTATTCATATAATATTCCAAGGTATTTGGCTATTATCAATCTTCAAGAATTCACATAAGAGAAATTGGATTAGCAATCCATCTATTATAGCATCACATCCATCAACATTGTCATAGTGAAAGGCCTTGACTAACAGCTCCATCTCTTTACGAGTCCATGAGCTACAATGCTGGTGAGACCAATGATTTATAGACACCTTCATCATTGTTTCTCAATGTACATACCCACCCGAGTGTTCACAAAGTATGACCTTCTAGGACTATTCTTATCTTGGGTTCCCAGCCCTCAAAGAATATCAGTCCTCTTACCTACTCTTGTCTTGGATGCCCTACACATCCTCAAAGAGTATCAGATGCCAGATGATTACCCAATCCTCCCATTCTTTCTTCCTGAGTGAAGACGAGAATGTTGTGTCTAACTTGTGTCTACATTTCCATTCATGGCCTTCATCTAGACTTACGGTTGTTAGTCCTAATCTAGTGCATGACCCATGAAATGGAAAACACAATTGTCACTCCTTTGTAATCAGGGGTGATCCAAAACTCCCTCTTGATCAGGGACCTGTCAGAACTCCCTCTTAACTGGGGACTCTTTCCTTCGTCAACAACTTCTTCTTCATGGGTTCTTCAACTGCTTGATCTCCCTCCTTTCTTGATGTCATGAAGTCTTTGTTCGAACTTCTTCTAAGTAGGGCACCATCCATCGATCACTTTCCTTCTTGGTTTGTCATGTCATTGCTTTGTGGAAAGTGACTATCATGTTTTTCTTGTCATCTTGGCTACTCCTTTGTCATATTGTCCATGCTTCAGAATACTCTTATCATGGATGCTTCATTGTACTTGCTTGATTACATGTTTGACCTAGTAGCCCATCATGACTTCATCCTCGTATTGCTTTAACATTGCCTTTTATTTTGTTAGATGGCTTCTTCATCACGACATCTTTATGAAGTAGAATTAGTTATATGCACTTTTTACATCTCCAAGGCCTTCATAGATGTCAAGGGTCCTTTCTTCCTTTATTAGAGTTGTCTTGCCCTTTTTTCGGGATATATCTTTTAAGGCATTTTGTCAGATAGTGATTCTTGGTGATCATGGTGTTCTTCACATGCTTGATCTCTTTCTTCATTAGCTTCTTTTTAGATAGATAGGTCAACCATCTAATGCTTCTTTGTGAGAGAATTCCTTCATTGCTTTCTTTCTGTACTTGTCAGCACTTCTTCTTACTTCTTAGTCAACAATCTTATGCTCCTTATGTGAGCATATCCTTTTGTTGACCTTCATTGCATTGGTACATGCCTTCAAGCATATTCTTGGTGAAAGAGATTCTTCCATGCTTGATCATGTTATAAAACTGTACCCATGACTCAATAATATACAAATGAAAACATGACTTAAACTTTGATGCATACATACCTCATCTTGATTCTCCTTTGATCATCCTTTGGCGTGGCCCTTCTTGCTTCATCTTAGCTTGTCTGCGTATCATTATTTTCTTGAAACCCATGAATGGGATTCCCAATGAGACATTTGCTTTGGTCCATGAACCTTCTTTTGAAGATTCCATCATTGGATCTTAAATATCCTTGCCTTGCAAACATTTCCTTTCTTTTGATGATGTAGATCTTCTAAGATTCTTATCATGATCAATTTTCATTCATCATGTACGAGGTCTATACTAGGTATGCTTCTTCTACATGAATATCTTGAGCTATATCTGCCATGCTCCTATATTCTAGAAGATATTTCCACCTATGCATGATTTATTCTTATTCTAAATGCTACACCTTCATGAGTATCTAGAATTCTATGTACATCATGCTTCTAGATTCTAGAGGATGATTCTAGCCATGCAATTTTAATTTATCCCTACATGCTCTTATCCTACTCAAAACTTTGAAAGAAGCCTAGAAGTAAATATTTTGATCTAGTCATAGTAGAGATCCAGAGGATCTTCCTTATTTTGCTTCTTTCCTTCTTCTGTCATCTCTTGAGTCAAGTGAGCTTCTTCACTCTTTCTTTTGTTGTTGTTGTCCTTCTTAAGCTTAGGGAAATTCCTTTTATAATATCCATATTCTTGGCATCCAAAACATTGGATCTTGGACATGTCTTTGTTGTTTGTTCTTCGTGGACCAAACTTGCCAAATTTACCCTTTCTTTTGGCCATGGTAGAAAATTCTTGCTCCTTTGATCCCACATCATCTTTTTCCTTAAGTCTGGTTTCCTTTGTTCTACATAAAGACCACATTTCACTGAGAGTGGTTGCTTCCTTCTTGGAATATATGCTAGTGTTGGAGAGGTAAATCCCCTCTACGGATAGAGGCGATCCCTTCTAGCCCAGAACGGGTCTAGCAACAATCAAACAATGCTATCGCGCAAGTCCCTAATTTCAAATAAAGGGTAGGTGATAAAGACCTACTTGGATTCCAACGCTTTTGTTCGTAGAAGAGATGTCGCCCACGCTCCTTTGCTTTGGCCGGTCACAATCCTCCACTATCTCCATGAATGGACACCTGCACACAAAGAGAACAACACAAACACAAGCGTGAAATCTAATAAATAGCAATTATACATCAGTTAGGAAGGATATAGCTCAACATCAATCATTACAACAATGAGAGTGGAACCATAATGATAGTCATCTATTGCTAATAATCAAAAAAGGAGAATACAACCAGCATCCTGACGTCAAGTCTTCCTTTGGCTGGGTGCTCAGCTACACAAGTCTTGCAAAGCTTGAAGGGATGAGGGACAAGCCTCTCTCTCTTTGGTGATAAGATCTCCTTACTTAGGTTAAGCCTTATGGATAGATAAAAGGCTCTTGCAACTCTAATCTCTTGATATCTTCCTTTCAACACCAGTATTACTACCACTACCACTAGCTTGCTCAAGGCATGAAGACAAGCTTTTATAGATGAAAGAGGAAGGGATAAGATCAATCACAACAATCATGGATTTGGCTTCATCACTTGGAAACTTCCATGGAAGGGTGGCAAACTACTTCCCAT
>APFE030921168.1:0-15370 GCA_000404065.3 Pinus taeda
ACATTGGTAACCTTGGAAATCATTAGGATTGGATCCATACCTTCACACAAGATTTAGTTTTTATAGTAGATGGAAAGAAAAAAAAATTGTTCTTAACTTATTTCTCTTCATTACATGACCCTTGAGTTATTTTTTTATTCACATTTGAGAAATTTAGGTGATATCATAATATATTAGAGCTGGAACATTTGGTATTTTTATGAAGGGCCTATGTAAGGTTTAACATTTACACTTTATAATACATAAGATAATTACTATTGTTCATAACATTTCTTTTATTTGTTTTTCTATACTTGTACAAGTATTTAGTAATGCAATGGGAACATTTTTTGTAGCATTGTAACATATCACTATCTATTTTTGCATTATGCTTATCCTAAAGAAGAGTTTTCTCCAATGTCAATGAACTATAATTATTTGTGCATTATGTTTAGTAAAATAGAGTTCTATTTGTGCACCATGCTAATTAGTTATTGGATAATCTTTTTTTTGTAGAATTTTATATGCCATTATTTATCATTATAAAGTTCATTTCTCCTTGAACAAATTTATTTTTTCACCTTTTGTAATAGATTAATTTATTTTGGTGGGGATACAAATATGCCTATTTAATTTACTATTTTCGTTAATGGCATTTCTATAGGATTATGTTTACTTTTTCTACATTATGAAACTCGATATAACTCATTAACTTGGAACAAGTTTTGTTTGTGCAGTTCATAATTGAAGCCTTTTTGCCCCAACTTGTAACAATGTTTGCTTTGTGAAATTACTAATAACTCATTAGAAGGGCTAATTTTGGATGTTCTTACCTTGAGTTTCAAGAATTTTTCTTTCTAAAAGCTTTTGAATGTTTATATAGCCACCTAATAAATCAAACTAATATTTTTCTTTTCTAATTTAGGCATTGTTGAGGCTACATCATGGTCATGTCAAAGAATAAGATCCACATAGGGAGGGGAATTGAAAGTGTGACTAGGAGTGCCTCACCTCAAAGAATTCATGAACTAGAAGATGATTTCTTTAAAATGATGTGGGTTTGTTGATTTGTGGCCTTAGCATTAGTTTGATTTCTTTAAAATGGTGTGGGTTTTTTCTTTGTGGCCTTAGGATTAGTTTGAGTGGCTTAGACTGTATCTTCCACAAAATAGTTGATTGCTTTAAAATTATGTAGGTTTGGTGTTTTGGGGTCTTAGGACTAGTTGTTGGAATTGGTTGGACTCCATCTTCTGCAAAAGAGTTAAGGGTACTATATTAAGTTTAAGTAGAGGAGAATGATATAACAATCACATGGGTATTAGATGAATTTTAGTTGGAGGGGTATTTAATGTGAATTCAGACCTAAGGTATCAACATTTTGTCATTGAATGTTTACAAGTAACATGAATTTATTAAAAAAATGGTGAGAAATTAGTTTGTCTTTTAATATGGGGTAATTCAAATGATGATTAGTGATAGTGCATGTGAAAGTGAAAAACAACTTCTCTAAAGCTTATGCAATTTAACCTAATTATTCTAATTCACCCAATGTTTCTTACCTCTTTGATTGAATTGTACTAATTAACAGCTAAAAAATATCAATACATAAAAATCATCCTCATTTTCTTCATATTTCAATATCCATATTCAATTAACTGAACAAAATCCTATTTTTAGCACTCAACTCATATCCTTAGTTTTTCAAATGCTGCATAACTACCATCTGATTACACAAAAATTTTTATCAACCAAATAATCGAACATTCAATTTATCAACCTGGAATATATTGTATTTTCCCACATCTCACAATTCAAAAAAAGAAATGCAAAGAAGAGTATAAAGCAGATGAACAAATGACAATAGGCATCTTTGCGCTTGGGGCAATGACGCAGCTAGTGAGGTAAAACCGAGGCGCGTCAATTGCTGGTTGAAAACTATTTCCAACCCCCCTCGTTGGCCTCGGCTACGCCTTGGCCTCCGAGAATTTTTGGAGGGCTCACATTTTGCTCGGGCTCCAAATAATTCAAATTTTCAAACTGTTAGCAAAGTATAAATACAGGAGACGAAATTTGCATGGCTGGGCTTGCTGCTTAAGTTATAATATTGTCCTCTATCGAATTTGTTGGCCTATGTTAAATTCGGGAAGATATTTCTTCGTGGATGTTCAGGGTTTAGTCGGTCCTGGGTAGAGAACATTACATGTATGGGAATGGCTGTCGAGTTGAATTCTTATATTGTCCTGTATGTCCTGTATGGCATCTGTTGTAATATCGTTAGTTCAGTAAGATACTTCTTTATATTGTCCTGTATGGCATCTGTTGCAATATGGTTAGTTCGGTAAGATATTTCTTAATGGATGTGATGAATTATTCCTGTTACTAGAATACCAATATTCCAAGAGAACTTGCATCATCCTTATTATTATAATTTTTTTGGTTTTCTTTCAAAGCCATTTAGTTTATAATTCTAGTATGTGTTATCTATTCATTCTTTTGGTAGAAAACATTTCAAAGCCATTTAATTTATAATTCTAGTATAGGTTATATATTCATTCTTTCTTCATAAAACATTTTAATTGTGGTAAGTTATGCCCATCAATATCAACTTTTGTACGGAAGCATTGGCATTGGTCATGGGATTGGAATACAATGAATGGCTTTGCCACAGTGATACACATGTAATGTGATATGTTTAAATCGCAATGTGCTAGTGATATGAGTATTATTTTAAGTTTAGTGAAAAGTTAAATTTTGCCACACTTTATCGTTTCTAAATAGTGTTTTCAACATGTAGTCTCATCAACTTGGATATGTGAATGAATGAAAAACATACTAGGAGGAAACATGGAGTACTTTCTTATTCCCATATCTTTTTTCACTTGAGAAATGCCTCTCTCATATGGGCCTTGCCAATGTATAATCTAAACAATTAATAGCAACAGTTGACAAAAGTCAACCCTATAGAGTCTATAGAAACAATCTCAATAGTAGAATGCTCAAGGAATCTTTGGTCTAAGTAATGCCAATATTGCTGCTCTAATCTTCAACTATTTTGTGGGTGAAATCAAAGAAAGAACCTGTAGTGGTTCCCCATTCAAAACAACCAATTTCAAACAACTTGGTTCTAGAGATTTTATTTTCCCTAAAATTGTAACATATAACAAAAATTCTCAACACTTTGGGATCTTTTCACTTCTTTGACTCTTTCAAATAATGAGCTCTTTGAATTGGTTCCCAAAAGTCTCAACACATTGGCTCTCATTGGTATTACTTTTTTCAATAATAACTTAAACAACCCTATTGCCAACTCACTTATGAGTGTTAGAAAGAGGGCAAGTCTTTTAGGAAATTCAAGGACTTGAGTTAATATTTTGAGTAGCAATGATAAATTGGAGATTGTTCTGCTTGTTTCTATGCTCATAAGGAATGACTCTTATTTATCTCTGGAATGATAGTTTTTAGACGGGATTTTTGTCATCATAAAAATTATCATTGAAATTATCTTTTTCTTAAATTTGGATACAATGTAGAAGAGCTTTCAGTTTTTATTCAAAGATGGAGACAATGTAATTGGAAGTGGGGAATCTACCCATGTTTATTGTACCAACCTACTCACAATGAAATTGTGGAGTAAAACATTTATTGTAAAATAAAAAACTAAAAGTAACAAAATTAACTATGTCTATAAACAATGTAAACATGTTGACGATAAATTTTTAGTTAATCCCATTATAAGCTTTTTCAAAGTCTTTATTTAGGAAAGAATTCTATTTTCCTAAGTTAAGAATATCATATTCAAAATAAGTGTCTCTATTTGAGTCATGGGTTATTTATGAGATTTATAAGGGTAGGAATTGCCAACTCCACTGAAGGTTGACACAATGCCGGCTACATGTTATTCTATTTTTTCCATTGGTTCATTAATTTAATTTTTTTGGTTCCTCTAAAAGTTATATCTTTCATTGAAAAAATATTCTTTCAGATCGAGAGTTGTTGCAACCAAGAGAAAATTAATTTTGGCTATGGCAATGAGAGTATCGTATTTGTTTCTAAGTCAAATTTGGAAATGAATTTCACAACATTATGGTATCTAAAATGACGAGAAATAGACCATCTCTGAGTGGAAGACTCTTCATACACCCACTTTTATAATTTGAGGTGTTTGGGTGCATAATGGTGATACGATTATCTTACATAGAGGAAAAGGTGTTTTAATGTCCTCAACTTTTATTTTGATTCTTGTTTTCTTAAAGTATAGCCTAAGATACAAAATTATAACAATTACTTGATGCAGTAAGGATTTTCATATTATAAAAGTCGACGTCTTCAATGGATGTTTTCGTTGCCCTATCCACTGATTTAGTGAGCATTCGAGGATTACACACCATTTATTCATCTTACCCTTGTGTTGAATCCTAATTCACCTTTTCATTTTATTTTCTTCTTTTTGTTGTGGAATTAGAATGATGATGGGGTTAAGACTTTAGTGGAATATTGAATTGGATTAGGGGTTTAGTTTACTCATCCTACCCATAATAGTTTTGTGCAGCTTGGCTGTATGAGCCCAATAAAAACCACCATAAATCCTTTCATCAATAATTATGGATGTCATATTGGGAAGCTCAATTGTTTTCTACAACTAAAATGCCATGCTCTTCTTCTCTCATCATTGTGTTTTCTTTTCAAAATGTTAGGATGTCTCTCAATCATAAGGGAGAAGGCTATGTCAAGCCTCATTGATGCCTACTAGCCCTCCATGCCAAAAGGCTAAACTAGCTTGTTCATTACTGCAATTTGATATTGTTTGTGTAATCATATGTTTCATTCTAATTAGAGGATTCTCCATCATGTTCACATTATTGAGGATTATGTTTGTTAATTTTTTTACTATTGTTGCATACAATTTGGTATGAAATCCATGACACTTCTAGGGCTAATTTTTTTGTGTGGCTTGCGAGAGTCTATAATGGAATGTGGCTTCGAGAGTCTATAATGGAATATATTTTAATGGAATTCAATCCATGAATTTCTCAAGTTGTAGTTGAGGGGACCTAGAGTGGCCATGAGAAACACATAATAGGAAGATCAAGAACCTCAAATCATACCACCACATAATCGCAAACCTAATTGTGGCATTCTCATTTCTCCTTCCCACAATTATTGGTTAGACTTCTAGTAATTGTTTAGCAATGTAGTAATATTTTCTTTAAATAATGAAGTTGGAAGGAAAAATAATATATTGACACCATCCCAAACCATTTCAAAATCCCCCATAAAAGATTGTTATGCCCAATACTACTTTCACTTATTTAGCCCTACTTGTCATAGGATTCCCTAACCTATACCAATAGGTTATTGGAATAGAAGAATTCTTTTATATAGATTTTAGATTTGTAATTATTGTCAGTGAGAATGAGATTATCATTGAGCTACAAATTTAGATATTTTTTTCTGTGGTTGTAAAAGTTGATGGACTTGGTACACATTGTTCTAAATTATTTTAGGTTTATGGTTTGGATAATGTGTTAGTAATATTTTAATATCTAGCCACTTCCATCTTTTTAAGTAGTGGTATCAACCTATTGGAATGAGAATCTATGTGGAACTTAAAAATATCAAAAATTGTTCTACCAAGAATTTAAAAATAATTGTTTCTTTAACTCTAAATATCACATACAACACCAAGATCAAATCCCAATTTTTTTTATTGATGTTGCAAGGCTTTATGAATTTCTTAATAGCTTTTTGGATTGTTTTTTCTTGTCATATTTTTTAATACTTTGAGTATTGTTTGGCCATATTTCTTTTTCAATAATTTTGAGTTTTTTTTCTTAATTTTGAAAAATATTCAAACTTGAGTAGTTTGATTATTTTTAAAATATGAAATAAATCAATAGCCATGGTTAGGGTATATTGATTTACAATTACCAATATACAAAAATAGAACCTATGATCTCTAACTACCTGGAAACTACTTGCAATACTCACAAGTATTTATTTCAAACACTCATTGTAAGCTTATCTATATCTAAGAATGAACAAAGATATGATTTTATGAGAGTCTTTTATGGTGTCATGTTTCACTAATGAGGTTGCAAGAGTATTAAGCCATTTGGTAGTACTTAATTTCATGTGATAGAGTCCAACTAAATGGCATTTTTGAGAAAAGGATGAGGCTTGATGTTAGTGCTCAACAATTTTGTTGGAACAATTACACCATATATAGAAATTGAATTGAAACAAAGTACTTAGAATGTGATGCAACACTCTAAATCTCAATGTGTTTTTGTTTTAAACTACTAAACATTTTTCATGAATTCCTATTTTTTTAGGATTGATATATAAAATATTATAGAATTGTAGTTTATCTTATATTTACTCACTAGCTAATAAACAATTGCAAGCCCTTATAGTTTCAATCTGAGTAATTTCATTATTTTTAACCATAGGAATAAATAAAATAGCCATTGGTTAGCGTAGATTGATTTCTTATATCTAGGGATGTATTTTAGTTGGAGGTATTTAATGTCAATTGATACCTAAGCTATCAACATTTGTCATTGAATGTTTACAAGTAACATGATTTGTTTGTCTTTTAATATGGTGCAGCTCAAATGACCATTAGTGATAGTGCATGTGAAAGTGAAAAACATCTTCTCGAAAGTTTGTGCACTTTAACCTCCTTATTCCAATTGGCACAATATTTTTTAACTCTTTGATTGAATTGTACTACTTAACCACTAAAAAGTCTCAATATATAAAAATCATCCTCATTTTGTTTATATTTCAATATCCATATATAATTAACTCAACAAAATCTTGTTCTTAACACTCATTCATATCCTTAATTTTTAAAATACTCCATAACTACCATCTAATTCACATAAATATAGACAAATAAAATTTTCATATATATTATTAATTAATTATTAACATATCATTAAAAAAAACCATATCTCATCTGCTCCTTAAACATTATAATCATCCAAAACATTCAGTTTATCAACTTCAAATATATTGTATTTTCTGACATCTCACAATTCAGAAAAAGAAATACAAAGAAGAGTATAAAGAAGAGGAACCAAGAGAAAATTAATTTTGGCTATGGTAATGAGAGCATAGTATTTGTTTCTAAGTCAAATTTGACAATGAATTTCACAACATTATGGTATCTAAAATGACAGGAGAAATTTAACCATCTCTGAGTGGAAGATTCTACATACACCCACTTTTATAATTTGAGGTGTTTGGGTGCATAATGGTGATAAAAATACAAGTAACAAATTTAACCATGTCTATAAACAATGTAAACATATTGAGAATAAATGTTTATTCAATCGGATTATAAGCTTTGCCAAAGCCATTATTTAGGAAGGAATTCTATTTGGTATGATCTTTTGTCCACTCCATAGCTTCCTAAGTTAAAAATATGATATTCAAAATAAGTGTCTCTATTTCACATATAGGTTATTTATGAGATTTATAAGGGTAGGAATTGCCAACTCCACTTATGGTTGACACAATGTCATCTACATGTTATTCTATTTTTCCATTGTTTCATTACTTTCATCTTTTTTGTTCCTCTAAAAGGTATATCTTTCAAAAATATTCCTTCAGATGGAGAGTTGTTGCAACCTAGAGAAAATAAATTTTGGTTATGGTAATGAGACCATCATATTTGTTTCTAAGTCATGTTTAGCCATGACTTTCACAACATTATGGTATCTAAAATGATGAGAGAAATTTAATCACCTCTTAGACGAAGACTCTTCATATGCCCATTTTTATAATTTGAGGTGGTTGGGTGCGTAACTCAGATATGCTTATCTTACATGGACCAAAAAGTCTTTTAATGTCATCAACTTTTATTTGATTCTTGTTTTCTTTAAGTACAGCCTAAGATACCAAATTATAATAATTACTTATTGTAGTATGGATTTTCATGTTATAAAAGTTGGACTTAGAATTTATGAAGTCCAACTAAATGGCATGTTTGAGAAAAGGATGAGGCTTGATGTTAGTCTACAACAATTTTGTTCGAACAATTACAGCATGTGTAGAACTTCAATTGAAAAAAGTACCTAGTATGTCTTGCAGCACTCTTAATCTCAATGTGTTTTTATTTTAAACTATTAGACATTTTTCCCTGAATTCCTATTTTTTCTAGGATTGATATATATAAGACTATAGAATTGTAGTTCATGTAATTTTTACTCACTAGTTAATAAACAATTGCTACCTCTCATAGTTTCAATAATAAACCCTTCTTAGGGACCCTATTATCATTAGAAAACTTTGATACACAAAGGGATTGAGTTGACTAGTATTCATGATGTAGTCTAAGTTTAAATCACAATAATCAAATATTCTTGGCATGTTGTTTGCTTCAAGAGTGTCACCCCTCCTTGCACAAGAAACTAAACCCATATTAGTAACCTTGCAAATCATTAGGATTGGATCCATACGTTCAAAGAAGATTTAATTTTTATAGTAGATGGAAAGAAAAAAAAATTGTTCTTAACTTATTTCTCTTCATTACATGACCCTTGAGTTATTTTTTTATTCACATTTGAGCAATTTAGGTGATATTATAATATATTAGGAGCTGGAACATTTGGTATTTTTATGAAGGGCCTATGTAAGGTTTAACATTTACACTTTATAATACATAAGATAATTACTCTTGTTCATAACATTTCTTTTATTTGTTTTTCTATACTTGTACAATTAATTAGTAATGCAATGGGAACATTTTTTGCAGCATTGTAACATATCACTAGCTATTTTTGCATTATGCTTATCCTAGAGAAGAGTTTTCTCCAATGTCAATGAACTATAATTATTTGTGCATCATTGACATGAAGAGAAATAAGTTAAGAACAATTTTTTTTTCTTTCCATCTACTATAAAAACTAAATCTTCTGTGAAGGTATGGATCCAATCCTAATGATTTGCAAGGTTACCAATGTGGGTTTAGTTTCTTGTGCAAGGAGGGGTGACACTCTTGAAGAAAACAACATGCCAAGAATATTTGATTATTTTGATTTAAACTTAGACAACATCATGAATACTAGTCAACTCAATCCCTTTGTGCATCAAAGTTTTATAATGATAATAGGGTCCCGAAGAAGGGTTTATATTGAAACTATCAGAGGTAGCAATTTTTTATTAACTAGTGAGTAAAAATTAGATGAACTACAATTCTATAGTCTTTTATATATCAATCCTACAAAAAATAGGAATTCAGGGAAAAATGTCTAATAGTTTAAAATAAAAACACATTGAGATTAAGAGTGTTGCAAGACATACTAGGTACTTTTTTCAATTGAAGTTCTACACATGCTGTAATTGTTCGAACAAAATTGTTGTAGACTAACATCAAGCCTCATCCTTTTCTCAAACATGCCATTTAGTTGGACTTAGATACAGTCTAAGTCAAACTTTTATAACATGAAAATCCTTACTACAATAAGTAATTATTATAATTTGGTATCTTAGGCTGTACTTTAAGAAAACAAGAATCAAAATAAAAGTTGATGACATTAAAAGACTTTTTGGTCCATGTAAGATAAGCATATCTGAGTTATGCACCCAACCACCTCAAATTATAAAAATGGGCATATGAAGAGTCTTCGTCTAAGAGGTGATTAAATTTCTCTCATCATTTTAGATACCATAATGTTGTGAAAGTCATGGCTAAACATGACTTAGAAACAAATATGATGGTCTCATTACCATAACCAAAATTAATTTTCTCTAGGTTGCAACAAATCTCCATATGAAGGAATATTTTTGAAGGATATACCTTTTAGAGGAACAAAAAAGATGAAAGTAATGAACCAATGGAAAAATAGAATAACATGTAGATGACATTGTGTCAACCATAAGTGGAGTTGGCAATTCCTACCCTTATAAATCTCATAAATAACCTATAAGTGAAATAGAGACACTTATTTTGAATATCATATTTTTAACTTAGGAAGCTATGGAGTGGACAAAAGATCATACCAAATAGAATTCCTTCTTAAATAATGGCTTTGGCAAAGCTTATAATCGGATTGAATAAACATTTATTCTCAACATGTTTACATTATTTATAGACATGGTTAAATTTGTTACTTTTATTTTTAACACCATTATGCACCCAAACACCTCAAATTACAAAAGTGGGTGTATGCAGAGTCTTCCACTCAGAGATGGGAGATGGTAGATGGTTAAATTTCTCATGTCATTTTAGATACCATAATGTTGTGAAAGTCATTGTCAAATTTGACTTAGAAACAAATACTATGCTCTCATTACCATAGCCAAAATTAATTTTCTCCTCGTTCCTCTACTTTATATTCTTCTTTGTATTTCCTTTTCTGAATTGTGAGATGTGGGAAAATACAATATATTTGAAGTTGATAAACTGAATGTTTTGGATGATTATAATGTTTAAGGAGGAGATGAGATATGGTTTTTTTTAATGACATGTCAATAATTAATTAATAATATATACGAAAATTTTATTTGTCTATATTTATGTGAATTAGATGGTAGTTATGCAGTATTTTAAAAATTAAGGATATGAATGGGTGTTAAGAACAAGATTTTGTTGAGTTAATTATATATGGATATTGAAATATAAACAAAATGAGGATGATTTTTATATATTGAGACTTTTTAGTGGTTAAGTAGTACAATTCAATCAAAGAGTTAAAACATATGGTGCCAATTGGAATAAGTAGGTTAAAGTGCACAAACTTTCGAGAAGATGTTTTTCACATTCACATGCACTATCACTAATGGTCATTTGAGCTGCGCCATATTAAAAGACAAACAAATGACAAAATGTTGATAGCTTAGGTATCAATTGACATTAAATACCCCTACAACTAAAACACCATCCCTAGATATAAGAAATCAATCTACCCTAGCCATGGCTATTTATTTATTTCATATGTTAAAAATAATCAAAATACTCAAGATTGAAACTATAAGGGCTTGCAATTGTTTATTAGCTAGTGAGTAAATATAAGATAAACTACAATTCTATAATCTTTTATATATCAATCCTAAAAAAATAGGAATTCATGAAAAATGTTTAGTAGTTTAAAACAAAAACACATTGAGATTTATAGTGTTGCATCACATACTAAGTACTTTGTTTCAATTCAATTTCTATATATGGTGTAATTGTTCCAACAAAATTCCTGAGGACTAACATCAAGCCTCATCCTTTTCTCAAAGATGCCATTTAGTTGGACTCTATCACATGAAATTAAGTACTACCAAATGGCTTAATACTCCTGAAACCTCATTAGTGAAACATGACACCATAAAAGACTCTTATAAAATCATATCTTTGTTCATTTTTAGATATAGATAAGCTTACAATGAGTGTTTGAAATAAATACTTGTGAGTATTGCAAGTAGTTGCCAAGTAGTTAGAGATCATAGGTTCTATTTTTGTATATTTGTAATCGTAAATCAATATACCCTAACCATGGCTATTTATTTATTTGATATTTTAAAAATAATCAAACTACTCAAGTTTGAATATTTTTCAAAATTAAGAAAAAAAAATCAAAATTATTGAAAAAAAAATATGGCCAAACAATACTCAAAGTATTAAAATATATGACAAGAAAAAACAATCCAAAAAGGTATTAAGAAATTCATAAAGCCTTGCAACATCAATAAAAAATTGGGATTTGATCTTGGTGTTGTATGTAATATTTTAGAGTTAAAGAAACAACTATTTAAAAATACTTGGTAGAACACTTTTTGATATTTTTAAGTTCCTCATAGATTCTCATTCCAATAGGTTGATACCACTACTTAAAAATATGGAAGTGGCTAGCTATTAAAATATTACTAAGACATTATCCAAAACATAAACCTAAAATAATGTAGAACAATGTGTACCAAGTCCATCAACTTTTACAACCACATAAAAAAATATCTAAATTTGTACCACAGTGATAATCTCACTCTCACTCACAATCATTACAAATCTAAAATATATATAAAAGAATTCTTCTATTCCATTAACCTATTGGTATAGGGTAGGGAATCCTATGACAAGTAGGGCTAATAAGTGAAAGTAGTATTGGGTATAACAATTTTTTATAGGGGATTTTCAAATGGTTTGGGAGGGTGTCAAAATATTATTTTTCGTTGCAACTTCGTTATTTAAAGAAAATATTACTACATTGCTAAAAAATTACTAGAAGTCTAACCAATAATTGTGGGAAGGAGAAATGAGAATGCCACAATTAGGTTTGGGATTATGTGGTGGTATTATTTCAGGTTCTTGAACTTCCTATTATGTGTTTCTCATGGCCACTCTTGATCTTCCTATTATGTGTTTCTCATGGCCACTCTCAGTCCCCTCAACTACTTCTTGAGAAATTCATGGATTGAATTCCATTAAAATATATTCCATTATAGACTATGGAAGCCGCATTCCATTATAGACTCTCGAAGCCACAAAAAAAATTAGCCCTAGAAGTGTCATGGATTTCATACCAAATTGTATGCAACAATAGAAACAAAAATAACAACATAATCCTCAATAATGTGAACATGATGGAGAATCCTCTAATTAGAATGAAACATATGATTACACAAACAATATCAAATTGCAGTAATGAACAAGCTAGTTTAGCCTTTTTGCATAGAGGGCTCGTAGGCATCAATGAGGCTTGACATAGCCTTCTCTCTTATGATTGAGAGACATCCTAACATTTTGAAAAGAAAACACAATGATGAGAGAAGAAGAGCATGGCATTTTAGTTGCAGATGAGCTTCCCAATATGACATCCATAATTATTGATGAAAGGATCTATGGTAGTTTTTAATGGGCTCATACAACCAAGCTGCACAAAACTATTATGGGTAGGATGAGTCAACTAAACCCCTAAGCCAATTCAATATTCCACTAAAGTCTTAACCCCATCATCATTCTAATTCCACAAGAAAAAGAAGAAAATAAAATGAAAAGGTGAATTAGGATTTAACACAATCTCGAATGCTCACTCAATAAAATCAGTGGATAGGGCGACTAAAACATCCATTGAAGACATCGACTTTTATAACATGAAAATCCTTACTACATGAAGTAATTGTTATAATTTGGTATCTTAGGCTATACTTTAAGAAAACAAGAATCAAAATAAAAGTTGAGGACATTAAAACACTTTTTCCTCTATGTAAGATAATCATATCACCATTATGCACCCAAACACCTCAAATTATAAAAGTGGGTGTATGAAGAGTCTTCCACTCAGAGATGGTTTATTTCTCTTGTCAGTTTAGATACCATAATGTTGTGAAAGTCATTGCCAAATTTGACTTAGAAACAAATACGATGCTCTCATTACCATAGCCAAAATTAATTTTCTCTTGGTTGCAACAACTCTCCATCTGAAAGAATATTTTTTCAATGAAAGATATAACTTTTAGAGGAACCAAAAACATTAAATTAATGAACCAATGGCAAAAATAGAAAAACATGTAGCTGGAATTGTGTCAACCTTCAGTGGAGTTGGAAATTCCTACCCTTATAAATCTCATATACAACCTATGAGTCAAAAAGAGACACTTATTTTGAATATGATATTCTTAACTTAGGAAAATAGAATTCTTTCCTAAATAAAGACTTTCAAAAAGCTTATAATGGGATTAACTAAAAATTTATCATCAACATGTTTACATTGTTTATAGACATGGTTAATTTCATTGTGAGTAGGTTGGTACAATAAACATGGGTAGATGCCCCACTTCCAATTACATTGTCTCCATCTTTGAATAAAAACTGAAAGCTCTTCTACATTGAATCCAAATTTAAGAAAAAAGATAATTTCAATGATAATTTTTATGATGACAACAATCCCATCTAAAAACTATCATTCCATAGATAAATAAGAATCATTTCTTATGAGCATAGAAACAAGCAGAACAATCTCCAATTTATTATTGCTACTCAAAATACTAACTCAAGTCCTTGAATTTCCTAAAAGACTTGCCCTCTTTCTAACACTCATAAGTGAGTTGGCAATAGGGTTGTTTAAGTTATTATTGAAAAAACTAATAGAAATGAGAGCCAATGTGTTGAGACTTTTTGGAACCAATTCAAAGAGCTCATTATTTGAAAGAGTCAAAGAAGTGAAGAGATCCCAAAGTGTTGAGAATTTTTGTTATATGCTACAATTCTAGGGAAAATAAAATCTCTAGAACCAAGTTGTTTGAAATTGGTTGTTCTGAATGGGGAACCACTACAGGTTCTTTCTTTGATTTCACCCACAAAATAGTTGAAGATTAGAGCAGCAATATCGACATTAGGTAGACCAAAGATTCCTTGAGCATTCTACTATTGAGATTGTTTCTATAGACTCTATAGGGTTGACTTTTGTAGTGTTGCTATTAATTGTTTAGATTATACATTGGCAAGGCCCATATGAGAGAGGCATTTCTCAAGTGAAAAAAAAATCGGGAATAAGAAAGTACTCCATGTTTCCTCCTTAGTATGTTTTTCATTCATTCACATATCCAAGTTGGTGAGACTACATGTTGAAAACACTATTTAGAAAGGATAACCTGTGGCTAAATTTAATTTTTCACTAAACTTAAAATCATACTCATATCACTAGCACATTGCGATATAAACATATCACATTACATGTGTATCAGGGTGGCAAAGCCATTCATTGAATTCCAATCCCATAACCCATGCCAATGCTTCCGTACAAAAGTTGATATTGATGGGCATAACTTACCACAATTAAAATGTTTTATGAAGAAAGAATCAATATATAACCTATACTAGAATTATAAATTAAATGGCTTTGAAATGTTTTCTGCCAAAAGAATGAATAGATAACACCTACCAGAATTATAAACTAAATGGCTTTGAAAGAAAACCAAAAAAATTATAATAATAGCTGTGATGCAATTTCTCTTGGAATATTGGTATTCTAGTAACAGGAATATTCATCCACATCCATTAGGAAATATCTTACCGGACTAACCATATAATATTGCAACAGGACATAGAGGACAATATAAGAATACAACCATTCCCATCCATGTAATGTTCTCCACCCAGGCCCGAAATATCTTCCCGAATTTAACAGAGGCCAACAAATTCGATAGAGGACAATATTATAACTTAACCAGCAAGCACAACCATGCAAATTTCGTCTCCTGTATTTATAGTTTGCTACCAGTTTGAAAATTTGAATTATTTGGAGCCGAGCAAAATGTGAGCCCTCCAAAAATTCTCGGAGGCCAAGGCGTAGCCGAGGCCAACGAGGGGGATTGGAAATAGTTTTCAACCAGCAATTGACGCGCCTCGGTTTTACCTCACTAGCTGCGTCATTGCCCCAAGCGCAAAGATGCCTATTAT